>JAUBOC010000127.1:12098463-12109210 GCA_032275365.1 Anablepsoides cearensis | reverse complement strand
CACACACACACACACACACACACACACACACACACACACACACACACACACACACACACACACACACACACAAACAAGGGAATAAAGAAACACTAAGTAAAAGATTACAAACACAGAACCACAAAAATAATAAAAGCAAACTTTATTCTTTGTTTTTCCTCTGACTTTTGTACGCTGATGTTCAACAGCAGTGAAAAGGGGAAAAAGAATCCTGTTAATGCTGAAAAACATGAATAAACCTTTTTGTTTTCAGCCTCTGAACAGGGTGCCTGAGGACAACAGACACACCCAGGACTTATTTCTTTAAAAGAAATAAAGAATGACTGAATCCTAAACATCCAGATGACTGGTCTTTACTTGCAGACGCACAATGTTTCAACATGAGTTATTGTCTCAGGAGGCACACGCTGCAACTACAGTGTCATCACCTTCTGCTGTGTGTGTCGCTCTGTAGTCTTTATCTCACACACAGACAAAACTTTCACCAACACCTGGTTTGGACAAGGAGCTGCACGCTTTGAACCGAGAACAAAGTTCACTCTAACCAGTTAGCTTAACCATAGAAATAGACAACTTTACTTAAAAAAGTATTTGCATTTCTTATATTATTGCATTTGGTCCGCGGACCTCAGATTGATTTTAATTTTGGCCCTCTCAGGGAAAATGTTTGGGCACCCCTGATATAAAGAGTGAGAACCATAAACAAACTCTCCAGTGCGTTCACACTTTCACACAAAGAAGTGCACACAAAGGAGGGAGAGAAACGTCTGCACAGAGCTGAATCTCATGTGAGGCTAATAAAGCTGAACACCAGTGCAGCACGAGGGGGGCGAGGGAGACTGTTTTGTTTTTTTTATTATTTCACCTTAATATTTGACAAACTGTAATGCTGAGGATTTTTTTTGACCACACAGATGAACTTAACTAAAAGAAAGAAGTTGCACAGATTAGTTATAGAATCTAAATTAGCAAAACGAACACAGAGCTTTACTCAACATATATTTTTTTAAATCAAAGCATATTAAAAGGAGACATATCATGCTTTTAAATCATTTTCACATTTAAATCATTCAGTTAGGCGCTATATGAAAGTGGACTGCAATACTTTGGTTTGAATTACTCCTTATTGTAACGCCACAAGGCCCTCTCTCACCCCTTTGTGTCTCAGATCAACTCGTTTTGAGACTGTCTCTTTAAATCCAAACTAGGTGCAGAGTACAAAGACAGCAACACAGGGAGAACTAAATAGAACTTTTCTGCACTCGTTGAGACTAAAAGTACACAACAGAATGTATTTAATGGCTAAAAAGGGGGATTTTGCATGATATGTCCCCTTTAAATGTGTTTTATTGCTCCACCTTTTAGTTGCATTTTTAAATAAATATGCCATACAATGACTCTATCAATCTATCTATCTATCTATCTATCTATCTATCTATCTATCTATCTATCTATCTATCTATCTATCTATCTATCTATCTTACCTTCTCATTGGTTCTCTTCCAAAAGACGGCCAGGGTGAAGACAGCGGTGACGGGCGGGGCCAGGCAGCTTGTCACTGATTGGATATAATCATACAGCTGCCCACTGTTGGCTGACTGAAGGATGGGGATCCACACCACACTCACCACCACCAAGATCACTGTCACAATCCTGAGGCAAACATGAAGGGAATCAGCGTGTCTTCTCACTAACCGAGTCATCCTGCTACTAAAGCAAGAGGGATCTTTAGAAGTGTGCTTCTGTGGAAACGTTATGAACAACTAATATCTTACTTGTTGTGAATAGCCCTTTCAATGACATCAATTTGAAGAAATAATAGTTTAATTCAGATCAAATTGATGAGATATGGTATAGACCGAGTAGGGATAAGACCACAACAAATAGCTACCATCCTAAAGCAATTTCAGAGTTAGGGCTCTCTGACCCAAGTTTGTTGAAAAAGCTACAAGTAAGATATTAATTGTCCCTACTGTTTCACAAATCCCTACTTCAAAAGATCTGAACTGTCCCTTTAAGGTTCATCTACTACAGGGTGACAGTCCAGCTTATGTCATTGTAAAGTGTCCTGTATACCTGCCAACCAACAGCAGCTCCCTCTCAGAGGCTTGCGGTCGATGCTTCTTCCAGATGTCCATGGTAAAGATGGTGGAGCTGCTGTTGAAGATGGAGGTCAGTGACGACATCAGAGCAGCCATCATCACAGCTATCATAAGTCCCCTCAAGCCTTAAACGCACAAAAAGGCCCACAAATGTAGAAACATGTGCAAAACATATCAATGTATAAAATTTTAACTTTGAGTTAAAGGTTCTCACCACTTGGCATGAGCTCAATGACCAGTTTAGGAAAAGCAATGTTGGTACAGCCCACCTCTGCTCCACAGATTTTCACACACTCCTCCGGGTCTACACATCCCACAGAGTCTGCAACAGGAGCACACAGCTGAGTGCTGTTCACACACACAGGGACAGAAAACAAAACACAATTTTCCACAAAACATGGATCTTCTGCACTTTGTGTTATTTTTTCTATCTGGCATAAATTAAATAAATAAACACAACAAGTAGCTTTGCTTAATGATTACATGTTTTATAAACTTATATGTGACCCCTGCTGGTAAAATGAGTCAGAATAAAAAGAATCCAGACCAAATAAGTTAAATATTGATTTTTGCCTTTCAGTCTACATGAGCTATAAACAATTATTACAGCAGATAAAAAGAGTTCCGCTGCATATATTTATTGGTAAAGTCAGTGGTGGGCAGCACTAATCTAAATATTAGCTGCACTAACCCTAAAGCACTAACTCAACTATTTAGGCCCCCTAATTCTAAAGCACTAACACACTGGGAAATTTAGCAAAAGCTAATTCTAAAGCACTAATATAATCCAGTTGACACATGAAACATTCTTCAG
The DNA here is from genome assembly GCA_032275365.1 of Anablepsoides cearensis. Classification (NCBI taxonomy): domain Eukaryota; kingdom Metazoa; phylum Chordata; class Actinopteri; order Cyprinodontiformes; family Rivulidae; genus Anablepsoides; species Anablepsoides cearensis. The sequence goes on along the minus strand of JAUBOC010000127.1, from coordinate 12,106,294 downwards.
TCAACATGAGACAATATTTACTGTGAGCAGAATGTTGTCACTTAGTCCCCTTGGCGGGCCAAATAAGAGTCACCCGCAGGCCACATTTGGCCCGTGGGCCTTGAGTTTGACATGTGCAGTGGTGGGATGTAACTAAGTACAAGTACTTTGTTGCTGTACTTAAGTACATTTTTCATGTATCTGTACTTTAGTTAAGTAGATTTCATCATGGGTACTTTTGACTTTTACTCTACCACATTTTACAATAAGTATCTGTACTTTCTACTCCACTACATTTCTATAATGCATTGAATTACAAATTACATTCATGTTACGTTGCATTACGCATTTTTTGGTTTGTTTGTTTTTAGTTTGAAAGTTATCCGTGGTGAGAGGGGCATTGCTGTAATTGGTCCATTGAACCACTGCAAAGCAGAAAAGTACCATTAGACCCTCCTTTTAAAAAAAAAGCAGAGCAGCAGCACTCATGGCCTTATTTAAAAGACTTATTCAAGTTAAATGGCTCAAAAAACAACTTTCTGAGATTTGATAAAGGACGTTGGTGGCAAATTCACAGCTTCTGTACTTTTTGTCACAATTTGTGATGATGCACAGACTCACAAGTCCAAGTGTGAACAGTGTCAAAGAGTGTAAACACAAAAGCATGCATCATCTGCAGCATTGTTTACTAAAATGGCAACACTGATATATTAAAATATGCAAACAGTAGGCACACTTTATGATATTGTAGACCATTAGAGAATACATAAAGCAAGTACTTTTACTTTTAATACTCTAAGTATTTTTAAAAGCAAGCACTTACTTTACTTTTACTTAAGTAAAAATGTTAATATGGTACTTTTACTTTTACTAGAGTACATTTTTGTCTGTTTATCTGTACTTTAAGTACAGTGTTTGAGTACTTTCTACACCACTATGTGACCTTATACACGCATGTGAACAAAATATATGACAGCTTTCAATCTGAACTGTGAACAAAAATGTTGATCAATAACATTTAAAGACCTCAGTTAGTGCTTCTAAATTTAGCAAGTGCTAATCCACTAATGAATTTAAAAAATAGCAAAAGCCCTAAAGCACTAATCAGGAAATAGTGCTTTAGTGGAACTGTGCCCACCACTGGGTAAAGTCTTCTGCAACAACTTGTGTTTTTAAGTCAGAAAAGCAAACATTAGTTCAGACCAGAGGGTGGGGTTTAATCTTCTCTTTCCCATAATCCAACTACCGGACACTCCGCCTTTCTGCCCCCGGTAATTGAGCTTCCGTTGCCGGATTCCGGGGTCGGACCGGGTCGGACACGTTCGCACTGGATCTCGACGAGTTTCGTGTGATTTTAAAGTGATTTCAGGAAACGGGAACCCGCTCTGAACTCTTTTTAAAGCGAAAGCTGGATCCTGGTTCGTGCCACGTTTGTGTAAACCAGCTGTCAGAACATCTGTGAAGCTCGTCAGACGAAGAAGAAGAAAAGTGATTCGTCAGCGACAAACAGTTACTGAGTCACTCAAAGTTTCAACACGTTTAAAGGAGGATTAATTACTTGTGTCTGTTTTTTCTGAGGTACGTGTTCCCTTTCTGAGGTGAGTCACACAGGCAGACACCGCTCTTCGTGCCCCGGCTGCTTTTCGTGTCTGAGCCCCGGAGGTTGGAGCTGTGTGGCCGGGCCGTCGCTGGAGCTTACCCGGCCCCTCGTCAGGTTAAAAAAGGCGTGGTTCTGGGCGGGCGAGCTTTGTTCAAACTTCACCTGAGACAGTCATTCAGTAAGCAGCGGACCACGTAAGAGCTTACTTCAAGAAGAAGCGCTTTTAAACATCACAAATGGATCCTTTTACTACCTCGCGAGCCCGGGTCACGCGGACGTAATGCCACACCACTCGTGTTCGAGGCTTGACCCTTCAGACGGACGACTGGAAAGTGGGTTAAAGTGTTTTCAGGACTTCTCTGTTTGTTGAACAGGGGGAGGTCATGGCTTTGTCTCAAATCCAGTGTCTGGACGACCACCACGTCAACTGGCGCGTGAGCGAAAGCAAGCCGGAGTTTTTCTACAGCGAGGACCAAAGACTGGCGCTCGAGGCGCTAATCACCAGCGGCCGTGATGAGTTCAGGGACTACATCCACAAAGCTGGCATCCGTGAGTTCCTCTCCGAACCCGAGCTGGAGAGCATCTCGCTGGCGGCGGAGGCCTACCGGCCCGGGTGCGAGCATCTCCAGAGGCCGGAGACGCCGGGCCCGGGGAACTTGACTCCGGGGGCAGGGGAGGACGGAGAGGACGGGGAAGTGTCGCTCGCCTACTGGCCGGACCGGTCCGAGGCCTCGGTGGCGGAGCTGGACCTGGGGTGGCCCGACGCCATCTCATACCGAGGGGTGACGCGGGTGACCGTGTACACGCAGCCTCCCACCGAGGGCCAAACGCACATCAAGGAGGTGGTGCGAAAAAGCATTGCTTCTGCTCAGAAGGTAGGTCACGGAGATAATGAGAGGCCTGCAGCTGTAATGAATAATGTTTCTATTAAAAACACAGAAAACTGAACAAACACAACTGAACCAAAACATGAAGTAGCTCATATCCAGGAACACTGAACGCATCATTGTGCAACATGTTTATGTTTTGTTTTTATGGATGGTCAATGTCACAAACAACAATGTCAGACACAACAAAAGCAACTTTATAAAATTAAAACTGCATATTGTGAAGATAAATTCAGCTACAATATAAATCTAAACAATAAGTTTTTAATTTAACACCTGATGTTTTATAATTGGTGAATCCAAATCAATAAAAATGGCTCCCAGCTTCTCAAATGTCAGCATTAAGTTTAATTATATACATTTGTGTGTCACTATTGTGTCTGATAATTTTACGACAGTCAGCATATAAACTGGTAATAAAATAAATCTGAATCACATCACTGTGATTGCTGGTTGGATTTTTTTGCTGATGATCATTGATTTACGACACATTTGACTGTCTTGGCTGCTTTCACTGTACTTACAGCGAAGCAGACTTGGCAAAGTTAACTTGGATTAAATATAATCCATTGTTTCATCTAACCCAGAGCTCACCTTTTCTGCTAGTTTGAGATCTCCTTATTTACCCGAGTCTTGAGTCACAAACTGGCTTAACCTCCCTACAAGTGTTCAAACATGCATTCAGCAAAGCCTGTATCAGACAAGCCTGAGCTTGACTTACCAGTGGAAAAAAAAAAATTAAAATGCACTTGCGTCAGCAAGTGTGTGACATGCCAACACTACATGCATCACTTTTACCTTTTTATATGCATAACTTCCGACACATGCTCATATATTAGTGCAGGTTTGAGTCATGAAAACAAAAGAGGCATCTAGACTTAAAATTCTTGGGCTCTGTCTCAACATGAAGTGACTTCTGTTGTACTTTTAAAGCATGAAGTTATTTGAAATCTAATTTTGATTTTATTTTTGGTCACATGTATGTTTATCTTTTGTATTCACCTTAAGTTGTGCATTTGTAAACTTTTAGCTAGGCTAAGTAATTAGTATTATACTGTAGTCAGTGTTCCTGCAGATAAACACTCTATGTCCAGTCGAGCTACATTTTATCACCACACTGCAAAACATTCTTTGTTTCTAGCAGTCTCGTGAAGAAACATCTCCTTTCAGGACAGGAATATATCTGTGGATTCTAATCTTTTTGTTGAATTGTTAATCAAAGCAGCTTTAATTGAACCAGGAAGTGCTAACGACCAGCTTTGGTTTCCTGTGTGTGTTTTTCTTGTCCGCGTGTGTTCAGGTCATCGCTGTGGTCATGGACGTGTTTACGGACGTGGATATCTTTCGGGACCTGCTGGACGCGTCCTACAAACGCAGAATTCCTGTGTACATAATCATCGACATGGCCGCGGTGCCCAGCTTTCTTTCCATGTGTGGCAGAGCTGATATGCACCGCGGGCACCTAAAGGTTTGCATCCTGTCTCTGTAACACGCTTAGAACAGACTGATGGCCCCATCACAACAATCGAAAGAGTTTGTTCTAAACCGAAATGCTTGTTTCAGCAATTATGAATATATATGGTAAATATTTTAGCCGTTTCATCCCCACAGGCTGATTTTTTTTTTATTTTTTTGTTGTTGTGATTTGGCTCGGTGAGTTAAACTGGTCTAGTCACTAACAGAAAAACACTTAACATTTCCCGGGAATTTTCTTAATGTTTTTTAGACTGGAAGCCAGGATGAACGCGAACACATTCCCGCCTGTGCTGCGGGCGATTAAATAAACCACGCTGGCACTCTCACTTGACTGTCTCTTCAATCAGTTTGTTTTCTTCCAGTTCTCTGTCTTCCTTCCTCACAGCTCTGGATTTCCCTCCGCTTTCAACTGATTTCTAATCTCTTTTCTCACCGCTGTTATTGTAAGCCTTTTATGGCTCTTTTCTTTAGCTGCTCCTGTGAGATTTCACACAGAACTAGCGCACAGCCTGAAACCACACCCTTATCACAGAGATGAAGACAAACACCACAGGGTGTGTCCTACAAGCATGCACATACACAGAGAGAGTCCAGGCTCTAACCTGTACAATCACTCAACATGAGGTTGTGGTGTTACGAACACTTTAAGAAGCCGTCCTTTTTTTTAAGTCTCTATTATCTTGTTGCCTGTTTGTTACAAATCCCTTCGTCCCTCAGCACCAAATCCTCTAGAGTGGCAGAGCATTAACCCCCGTGTGCGTTCATGTCTTTACAGAATCTGCGAGTGCGCTGCTGCGGAGGCGTGGAGTTCTTCACCAGATCGGCCCAGAAGGTGCGCGGCTCTCTGAATGAGAAGTTTCTCCTGGTGGATGGAGACAGAGCCATCTCTGGTTCGTACAGGTGAGCCGTGCAAAGAATGCATTGATTCGGCTGTGAACCAATCAGCTGCCTATTAAAACAAAAAAAAATTAAAACAACCAATTCCCCTGAGGAATATTCACTCATCTCTGCGGTTCAGCAATGCTCTAATTAACATTTTTATGTTCCTTTTTTTTTTTAAACTTCTGTGGTTCGGTTTAATCTCCGCCACTTATTCAGACTCTCCTAGCTTTCAGCTGCATAAGCGAAGCTGTTTGCCTTTTTTTTTCTCCTATAAATCACGCGCTCACATTCTTCTCTGTAGAAAATAGCTGACAGAAAACATTAGCAACTAGCTGATGAGCAGACAAGAATGTGGCAGCTACAGAGGCAGATATTGTCCTCACTTTTAAGCTTCCTCTCTCTGTGAGGCTTTAAAATGAGCCATTTTATAATCATCTTTATTCACATAAAGGATCTTTTAAGACTCACATGTCTTTTCTCTTTGCTGACACAGAAAGATAAATAGAAATATTGGAATATTTGAGCAAATCAAATCTTAAATCACTTAAATTATGAATGCAAACATTACACTTGGTGTCTGGAATGTTTTCACTTTTTATTGTTTTCCCTTTCAGACTAGTTGTGACTTGTTGCAGCATTCCAGTTATCACCTAAAGCTAATTTCTCCAATTTGGGCAAATTTTCGAGCATGCAGGCACAGAAACTTCAGCTTCAGCTGTGTGTCAGGAGTTTTTGCCTTAGCTCTTGTTTCATAAGGAATTTGAGGAGAAAACGTTTGCAGTTTGATCAAAGAGAATTATGTGAGACGTGACTTCAGGGAACAAATGTGTGGTGTAAAAAATAAACGGTTACACACCGTAGTTTGGGTTTTCTCAAAGTGTAAGACAACAAATGTGTAAGTTGCCTCTGTGGACTGATGTTTTCCTCTCTGTGGTGTTCCAGTTTCACCTGGTCCTCGTCTCGTTTGGATCGTAACCTCATCACCGTGATCACGGGGCAGGCAGTGGAGACCTTCGACATCCAGTTTCAAGGCCTCTACCTCGTGTCCAGAGGCGTGTCCCTCAACAAGGTCCAAATGGGGGACGAGCCAATCCCTGACCCGCTCCCTCAGCCGGCTCCTGCTCCCGTCTCAGCTGCTGTGGCCAGAAAGCTTATCAATCCCAAATATGCGCTCGTCGCCACAGGGACCCACACCAGTCCCACCTCCTCTGACCAGAACTCCAGCAACAAGAACTCAAACTCCCAGAATCCCACTGGGCTGAAAATGCCAAAAGGGCGTCTTAAAGGGGTAATTGAAGAGCCGGCCATACATCCTGGGTTACTCAATCTGGAGAAAGCGAACTTGATCCCATACCTGCCCACCTGGCCAGAGCCAGATCCGCCAAGCGATGTGATTGGCTTCATTAATATCAGGGATGACAAAAGGTCCAATCAGGTTCACTTGCAGAGGTCAGAAAGGTTTGAGGTCAGCCAGGCTATACGCTTCAGCGCGCCTCTGACTGTACCGGCCCAGGCTGAGGAACAGGCAAGTCAAGATGCAAAAGATGCTCAAACAGCTGGAAATCCTCCAGCGAACACAACCCCCAAAACCTCTGCTCCCACAACTCCTACAGACAAAACTCTCAAACAGGACAAAGATCCAAATAAGGATCAAACTGAATCCACAGAATCCTCTCAACAGCCCAACACATCTCCTGCACAAGACACACCTGAACCACATAAAGACACATCCACACCACCGTCTGAAGTCACTGCTGATACGCAGCCTACAGACAGTGTTGCTCAAACTCCAAAGACACAACCGGCAGCGCCTCCTGTTCCCAAACGCCGCACGCTGCAGTTAGTCATAGAGCCCAGCTTGTCGGAGCAGCCTGGGGAGGCGCAGGTCACCTTGATGAAAATGGACCAACTGGACAGTCTAAGCAAAGCGCCGAAGCGGCAGCCGCTGACGCCAACCCGCAGTCGAATATTATCAGTGGGCCACGACAGAGACTCTGGAAGCAACGAGGAGGGCAGCCAGGACAGCACTAAGGTCATATGTGACCGAATGGTCAATGAAGACCCTTCCAGTGCTTCTGCGGGATCAGAGGAGGAGTTTTACGACTGCTCACCGCAGGAGCAGAGCAACCCGGTGGTCAACGGGGGGCAGACGGGATCGGGCCGGGGCCATCGTCTGGGAGATGGACTCAACATGATGGCCCGCTTCTCTCAGAGCATGCTGGACCTGCGAGAGCCCATCAGTTCAGACGACAGCATTTCCCTGATTCTTCTGTCCCAGCAGCTGCGCAGACAGAGCCACGGATCCCCACACAAGCACACGGGACAGGTGAGCTACCAGTGCACTGGTTTAATACCAAGCCTGAAAGATTGAGTCTGTTATAGGAAATTACTACAACCAACAGTTTGATCAGGTTTTAAATGTTTGATTCAAACAATAAGATTTGTGTTAATTATTTTCTACACATTTTATCGAAATAAAACATTTAATAATGTGCTTTTTTGTTTTGTAGAAGTGTAAATTATTTAAACTTATACGGATGGGTTGCTAGGTTAAAAAAAAAAGCTCAAGTGTTTGTGGTAAGGACGTGTGACGGTATTTATTTTCCCAGGTTTTCTACAGTTTAATTAAAAAAAGCAACAAGTTTAATGATTAATGTGGAAAATATCACTCGCTGCCTTTCATCCCAGCGCTTGACGTAATATCCAAAACGTTTAGGTTTAATCAGTTATTACTGGGAAAGTCCGGAGATTCACATAAATTTTCCTTTTAAGAATAGATTTACAGGAAAGACAAAGACTTACATAACACACACACATACACACCTCTGTGTTGTGCCAACTCATCTCAAAATAGGTGTGTTTAATCTCTGGCATCAGAACAAGTCACTACCTGTTTAAACTGATGATCGCTTACTGTTCTCTGGCTCATTAAAGAGTGTGTGTGTGTGTGTGTGTGTGTGTGTGTGTGTGTGTGTGTGTGTGTGTGTGTGTGTGTGTGTGTGTGTGT
>JAUBOC010000127.1:12068327-12079514 GCA_032275365.1 Anablepsoides cearensis | reverse complement strand
TGTGTGTGTGTGTGTGTGTGTGTGTGTGTGTGTGTGTGTGTGTGTGTGTGTGTGTGTGTGTGTGTGTGTGGGGTCAAATCAAGGTAGCAAACAAAATCCTGACTGGTGGACAGACAGAAAATTAGGTTGGAGTTTTACAGCTTAGAGGTAATAAGTGTTTCAAAGCTGTGTTCACTTCTGGAAACTTTGATCCACTTTTCAGTCTCATTTTCAAGACTAACAACATCCCAGGAGATTTTTTTATTTATTTTATTTAATTTTCCACAACTTAATTCATCCATGCCAGACGAGGCGGAGGAGCAGCGGGGCGTCCATGGCGGCTCCTTCCTGCAGGCTCGCTGCGATGAAGTGCTGGTGACCAACGACTGGTGCCTGCCGCTGGTGTTGGCTCTGCTGCTGCTGCTGCTGGTCTACACCTTCCTGTACCTGCCCTCGCTGGCACACCACAACACCACAGTCTGACTGATCCTCACACTGTGCAATACAACTAGTCCCAGCAGGAATATTTGACTGGACTAAACTGTTCAAGGATCAGATTGGTCGGATTCTGGCGTCGTTTTGGCAGCAAGGGGAATTGAGTTAATGTTACGACCCGGCTCAGCCAGGAAAAGGGGAGGTAACATTAAAACCAGATGGAAATAGGTCAGATCAGTTAGTAATTAGTAAAAACTGGCAAGTATCTCAAGTTAGACCAGAGCTAAATATAAGTAAAGTTTTAAAAATAGAAAAGGTAACTTAACTGTCTTTTAGGTTACAAGTCTGATAGAACTTGTTGCACAGTTTCAGATGCATTTGTGTGTTTATCTCTTATTGGAGAGAAGCTAGGGCCTTCCAGGGTTTAAAGTGCCTGTGACATCAAAGTTTTGTAATTAACATGAATGCATTTTTGGAAAGATAACAATGATAACATGTTGCAAATCAAATTTCACGTTGCTGAGATGAACAGTTGTTGAGATATTTGCTTGTGAAGAAACAGGAAGTGATGTAAAAATGGAATGTCTGCATGTGAACAGAGAGTTGTTACAAAAGCTAACAAAACAGACTGTAGAGAAGAAACTGATGTTTCTTTAGATTATTTTTAGTTGCTATCAAAGAGAGATGAAAAAGAGTTAAAGTATAGAAAAAAATATTTTAATAAACAGAGACCAGCAAGTTTATTTTATTAATGAAATCCCCTTTGATGTCACTTCCTGTTTCACTTTAACTGAGGCAAATTCAAATGAAAATAGGCCAGTTATGTGACAAAATGGGTAAAATCATGTGTACTATGCCAATTTTCTTAAGTATAAAGATGTTTTGTTTGACTTTTTGTATTTGAAGGATAGGCATGTCACAGGCACTTTAAGCTATCTATTAGTTTTTAATTTCAGTTGACAAGCAGGTCTTTATTTCATTATTATGGTTGCAAAAGGCTGGAAAGTTTCTGGTACTTTTCTGGAAACTGGAGAAGTTAAGCTGTACTTTCAATTTCACAATTTTTACTAAACAAAACTAACACGTCAGTCCCTACCTGTCCAGGTGACACAGTTCATCATATTTTAGCATGAGGTACCTCTGTTTCTCATGGTGCAGCAATGAAATCTGGTTGTCAAGATTACTCTAAATTATAATTCCTCCAACTATATTTAAAATCACTGTTTGGAGCCAACATCCAGTTCATTCTATTAACTTCCTGTTTATTGAAAAGTTTCTAACTTTGAAAATTCCCAGAATTTTGCGACTTTGTTCATCATAAAATATAATGTTTTCTTTTTTTTTATTCTGTTTGTTCTGTCTAGCTCAGTGTGTGTGTGTGTGTGTGTGTGTGTGTGTGTGTGTGTATGCGTGTATGCGTGTGTGTGTGGGAGCTCATAAGGAGATTAAGGTTTTAAAGAATAACAGATTTATATTTTTCTTTAAAAAATAAGAAAAAAAAGACTTCTACAACAAAGTTGCACTGATTGCTTTCAAATAACTTTAGATAAGTGACTAATTAGTGAAAAACAATAGTTTGTATTTAATTATTTTTATTGAGTGAGGAATATTTTTGTAAAGTCTGCATGTCTGGTGTTTAGGAATAAAGTCAGGAAGCACAAAGAAGCTGTAAAAAACATGGGTTTAGGATTTAATACTTAAACTGTCAAACATATTGAGCTGTAATTTATGAGGCTGACATATTAATAATGAAACTTCACTTTTTGTCTGTAAACTAATGACATTTAGGAGGAAATGATTTGTCTGTTTTGTTATAAACACACTGAAATCATCAATTCAACCAGGAATTAGAAAAGAAAAGTTTTAAATGTTGTTAAATGAAGCGTTTTTGTCTCTGGTGTTTGCAGACGTGTCGAGGAGGTGGCGTGGTTCCCCGGCCTGCCGCCACGCCGCCAGCTGACCTATCAGGCCAAACAAACCATCAGCAGAGAGATGGAGCAGGAGAGGATGAGGAGAGCCGAGCAAACGATGCTGCAGAGGAACCCTGCGGTGGTGAGATGTCAAATCCTGTTGATTCAAAGGGGCGGCGGGGCGACTGAACACGCTGCCGTTCCTTCAGGCGTGTTCGTGGTTCTGACCTGCTGTGCGACTGTGTTGCAGAAAGAAGAAGGAAAGAAGAGCGCTGGACCCAAACTGAGCAGGAACCACCAGCAGAGGCTGGAGAACATTGTTAAACAGACCACAGTGGAGACCAGGGTGAGACATGCAAATATCCTCTGGCTTTGATTTCTCTCTTACTCCAGGATGCTTTCTCATGCAACCTGTTTATTTTAGAGAAATGTGTCGTTTATTATGATTGACAGCTGCAACTTCCTCCAGATAAAAACAAACTGGATTCTGAGTGTGTTCTAAACAGAAGAATTACAGTATTTACTGATAACAAACATTTAAACTGAGTTTATAATTTGTTTGTGCAGAGCATGTTAGTTAAAGGGTTAAAACTGGTTTATTCATGTTTTTTTTTTTTGCCAAAGTGAATAACAAAGTGTTGTAGTATAGAAACTAATAATTTCAACATAAGTTAAATAATTGTGGAGGCTCCAGGATCACTAGAATGGAAATTAAATAATATTGCAGTTGCTAGAAACTTTGTTGTATTTTTACTAGGGATGCAAGTTATCGATTAATGGATTAATTTAAAGTTGATAGACCTTATCGATCTACTAACGATTAATTGATAAGCGGCAATTTTCCTAAAAACCTTGAATCAAGGGTCTTTGTATGACACGAAGGGCTGATTTTTTTACACACTAAATAAAAAAGTACTGTAATATTTTAACAATTCATTGTGCAGCTGTGTGAGTAAACACTGAGTGAATGAACAGGAATGTGGATTTCTCTCACAGTATTAAACTTGGACATATTTATATATAAATATAACAAAACAGGAATTTGTTTAGTTGCTAGTTGAGAAAAATAATGATAATACAAAAGTACAAGACTTAATCCACTCTGAAGATGAAAAACTCTTATTCAAACATGGTAATATTTTAAGATTAACTCAAAAATAAACTAAGAACAGAATAAAATATCTCTAAAAGACGTGAGGTACAAATGCGTAATGGCAATTGTTTGTTTACACGTCTCTTGCTGGGCTGCTGGGCATGATCTGATGTCACTGTTTATTAGATTGGTTTACTGGCCAGGTTATGTCACACAGATTAGATTATCTACATATTTGTATCAACTGTAACTTTTTTGTTTTTGTTTTGTTCTTTCACACAGAGTGAAATTCAACGAGAGGAAGCTAACGTTAGCCACAGATAGCTTACCGTTCTGTCGTCCTGCTCTCTTGTTTTAACCATCATACTGCTGATAGGTCTGGTCCAGCCATCGGTACTTTTCCTTGGGGTTTGGTATAGTCCATTATTATTGTTGTGTCGCAAATAAAACTGAATAAGACTTGCGAGTTTGCGGCGCAGCCCCACATTGGCTTTCTGCTGCTCGGTTCAACAGGGCCGCGGTAGAGCAGCAGCGCCCTCTGCTGGATGAAGTCAAAACTACACCAACATAGGGTTTAAATGGACGTTTGCACTTAATGGAATGGAATTAAACTTTAATCTAATTAACGATTAATCGACAATTAATTGTAAATCGATTAATTGTTTGAATCCCTAATTTTTTCCCAAGCGCTATATGCGCTGAATATGGGTGTCCAGATATAAGTTTCTCTCAAACCAAGTACAAGTACTTGATTCTGGTGAAGATTCTCAGTCATCCAGACAATGATCAATCCAAAAGAGTAAAAAAAAAAAAAAAAAAAACATTAAAAAACTAAATAAATAGATTTCAACTCTGAAGATGATGTTCTTTTTCAAACTTTTTCATTTTCAGAATCAAAAACCAGTTTTGTTTTTTAACTGTTTTGGAAACAATTACTCGCCGATACCGAGTACTCCCTGAGTTAGAACTTAAACGTTACACAGTAACTTTAAAAAACACATTTAGTGAAACATACAGCATGAGCTATATTGTTGTAATATTTTAAATGAATAAAAAAACAAATAAGATTTTCTTTCAACTTGTACACATTTTTTAAACATTGAACTGACAAACTTTTCCCTATATAATGGAGAGCATTGTATCAGTTCAGTTCCAAATAGTGTGTTTTTTTTTATTTTATTTTATTTTTTTTTAACTAACATGAGTACTTGTAAAAAAACTGGTATCGGGACACAAGTAGTGCCATGCGAGGGTGCTCTTTTTCACCTAGCAGAGGGGTGGTGGTGGTGCACTTTAGTCGACCAACAGGATGTAGGTGGTGGGAGTTTTGCTAACATCATGCAGGCTACTCTCTGTGTTGCACTAAGACCTGGGATCATTGGGTGTGTTAGCTGAAAGCAGAACAAGCAGCACGATGTAGGCTCTAGGGGGACAGAAATCAGGACAATGAGGAACTGTCCCTGATGGTGAAACTTGGAAATTAGGCTAATAAAAGAAGGTGTGTGTGTGTGTGTGTGTTTCACTGATTATTTGACCTTGTTAAAGATGATGTGTGTTAATAACTTCACAGCTGACTTAGTTAAATAACCTGTGTTTCTGTGTCATGCAGCCTGAGGTGGACTTTTTTGGTCGAGCTGTTGCCCCCAAACCTCAACGAGCTCAGCCGTCCTTGGACACAGGTACTATAGACTCTCTGCAAAGAGGGGTCTATTTTAACTTCATTTATTCAGACTGTTCAGCTGTTAATGTAAAAACGCCTCTCAGCACATCAGGTCCACACAGACCGGAGGTGATGAAGGACAACTCTTATATAATGAGTCTAATTCAGTGCTCTTCTGGCTCCACATGGTTGACTTTGCCTTTTATATTTTCTTCCTTTCAGTGAGAGGGTTAGGGTTAGTCTGGTTTGTGAAAGATCCAGATCTGTTGCTCTGTGGGTGTGTCGATCCAAAGTGAATCTATTAAAACTGCTAACGTTCCTGAAAACAATTGATCCGTTGGGTAATTGAGAAAGGAAAAGCTGAACTGTGGCTCAAACTGAAACGACTGTGGGATTATTTGACTTTGAGTCTGTTCCAAACCCTGGAGTGTCCTGTTGACCTCTTTGATCTCACACAGCCTCAGCTGAGGTCATTAGTTGATGTGCTTCAGTGACATTCAGCTGGAGCTGACGTTTGGTTTTAGGCTATTTTTATATTATTTTTTGCTTTTATAATAGAATACGAGATCATTGTATTTGTGAATGTTTAATCCATGAATTGTTTTTGTTCTCCTCATTGATTTTGACTCTAAAGTTCAAAGTTACCAATAAAGCCTAAAACAATAAAAATAAATATGTGATGCAGATGGTCTGTAGGATGATGACAGTAATTGTTGGCTCATTAACAAAATACCATATTGTACTTTAGGGTTAAAGGTCTGATCCTTTGAAGTCACATTAGAGAAAATCTGAATAATTTAGTTTCTTTGAAGAACTGTGTTTATAGAAACAGTTCAGATGCTCTGAAGTGATTATCTGTTCATACGTTTTGAACAGTTAACATCTTACCTGCTGTAGATAGCACTTTGAACTAGGCATGCAAGTTATCCATTCATGAATTAATCTAATGTTAATTGATCTTACTGAGCGACTAACGATTAATTGATAAGCGGACATTTTCTTAAAAACCTGACATTTCTCTCCAATCAAGGGTCTTTCTATAACATGAAGGGTTCATTTTTTACGAAGTATATTTTAACAATTTATTGTGCCAGCTGTTTTAAATACTGACTGAATAAAGAGAAAATTGTTTATTTCTCACACATTATTAAACTTGGACATATTTATTCAGTAAAACAAAACAGGATATTACTCTATTAGGTTGCTAGCTAGAAAAAAAAGAATATAACATTAGCCACAATTAGCTTACCATTTTCTGTCGTCCTGCTCTCATCTTAAGCATCATACTGCTGAATGGTCCAGTACTGCTTTCAGTACTTGTCCTTCAAGTTTGGTGTAGTCCATTATTGTTGTTGTGTTGCAAATAAAACAAAATAAGATTTTAAGTGAACAGGGCCCAGGTAGTGTAAGGCCAAGCTAACAGCATCTTCTGGATGGTGGACTAACTACACAGAAATAAGCTTTAAACGGACGTTATCAATTAATTGAATGGAAGGAATTTAAATTTAATTAACCATTATTTGACAATTAATCGTAAGTGGATTAATTCTTTGCATCCCTTCTTTGAACACCTTCAGGTTGGAGAATATGCTTAATCTGGATCAAATAAGATAAGAGATAAAACTTTATTGATCTTAAAGTGGGGACATTTGCAAAATTGAGGTTTTATTGTTTTGTCTGAAAAATATTTATGATTCTAAGATCCTAAAGGACAAATTTTGTCTCTTAAATTGTAAATTACCTTTTGTTACATTTAGCTTTTTAACTGTTGTGTTGATAATTTTAGCTTTTGTTGTGCTAATTTGAGAATTTTAGCTACTCTTGTGCTTAGCTTAGCTACTACTTTTGCTAGTTTTTGCTATTTATTTTCTGATCCTAAAATATTTTCAGTTACTTTTTCAAATTGTAGTTTTGTGTTTTTTTTTATTATATGTTAGATTAGTTCAATTTCAACAATTAAAAGTTAAACTATCCACAATTAGAATAGGTTCAGTTCAATAAAACATTTAATATTTCTTTTAATGTGCTTAAAAGTCTGAAAGTCATATATAAATGTTCCTGATGTGTTTCATATGAGAACAGATAAATAATTCTTTTAGTAAAATAGTTTCTTCACATTTGTTTAAATAACACACAATATTTCACAGCTAGGACAT
This sequence comes from Anablepsoides cearensis, assembly GCA_032275365.1. Taxonomy (NCBI): domain Eukaryota; kingdom Metazoa; phylum Chordata; class Actinopteri; order Cyprinodontiformes; family Rivulidae; genus Anablepsoides; species Anablepsoides cearensis. The sequence continues at coordinate 12,072,281 of JAUBOC010000127.1, read as the reverse complement.
AAAAAAGTCCAAATAATGTAAAGAAACAGATTCTTTGCTCCTGCCGTTTACATGCAGGCTTTACTGTTTGTCATCACTTCCTGTTTCTTTGCATATAAATATCTCAAGAATTGTTCATCTCAGGATTGTTACTTTTTTATTGTTTGTTTTTTGCATTATTTTATTAATAATATGGAAATAATACATTCGTTTTCACAAATGCATTCAATACACCACAATTTGTCATCACAGCCACTTTAATGACTAGAAGCTTGTTTTTCTCTGCAGGTGAGAAATGTGCTGTTCTTGCTATGGGGACGGCGGTGGGCAACAGTGACGTGTGGTTCCGCTTCAACGAGGGCATGTCCAACGCGGTCAGACGAAATGTTTACATCAGAGAACTTCTATAACACACGCACACACAAACACACACCCCTCTGCATGTTATTTCTGTATAAAGCCACACTAATCCAGAACATCTCTGTTAGTTCAAAACAGTCTTTATTTTTGATTGACAGTGTAAAGAGCCAATAAAAAGAACATTGCTCAAACTTGTAGAAAGCTACTCGGTGTTATACACTCACTCCAACACACACACACACACACACACACTCTCACACACACACACAGGTTTCACATCAGGTAACAGCATTCGGAAATCTCTGAATAAATAAAAGCAGTGATGTGTTTGAGAGGGAGTGAGTGTAAGAGTTAGTGCAGCAAGGTCGTGTGTGTGTGTGGAAGTGCCAGGTTCTTTAGATTGTGTGCATCCGTGACAATATGTGTGTGTGTGATCATTAGAGGATCACACACTTGCCCTTCTCCACCCAGGGGTTGGCTCGCATCAACTCAGGGTTCAGAAACGGATCTTCACAAACGCAGCCTTCAATCCACTTCACCAGCCTGCAAGAGTACAGGTCAACATCAGCATGATGCAGAACCCCCGACTGTGTGTGTGTGTGTGTGCGTGCGTGTGTGCGCAGAGTACTCACTCAGTAACGGTGATGGAGGATTTCTCTCTGTTAATGGCCAGCTGATACTGAAGACTTTCCACTTCTCTCTTCATCTGTGGGACGTCCAAGTCGGCCATGATTGTTCCTGCTGTTCAGAGGAAAAAAAATAAAAATTTTAGTTCAGACAAACAAATGTCTGATACAATTTTTCCACCGGTATAACAGAAACAGCACCACGTTTCTCAGGATCGCAAGTTCTCCTTGTTGCATTGTTTGAATAATGAGGTGTTGACTTCATGTCTTTGATCTTTAATGGGTTTTATTAGAATGTGAGCTTGTTTTTAAATGAGTGCTTTTAGGAAGACCCTCACTCTGCTAAAAAACAAAACATTTTTTTTTACATACAGTGGTTGCATTTGATGCAGCTGCTTGTTCCATCAATGAATGTGCTGTATGCATTCATTTTTATCTGCATTGTAGTTCTTTGTGAGGATTTCTGCTTGTTTTGACCCTGGTTTCTTTGTATTAAATTATAAAAATACTTACTTTAATTGTGTAATTTCACAATGACTCTTTATATTTTCATAGGTCTAAAGCCTGTGAAACTTGTTAAAAACAGAAGAAATGCAAAACGTGTTTACCTGAGTTTTCAATTCAACTGTGCAAAATGTAATCTGATCTGTAAACGAGCTTCACGAGAATGTTTTTGTTTATGCAAAAAAATGGCAATAAAATGTTCATAAACTTCCTGGTACTGTAGTTTGAGAGAGCTCAGTCAACTCTGATGAATAACTATCAATAGCTTTTGTGTTTTCAGCTGTGACATTAGTCACAGAGCACAGACCATAATGAAAGGGGAACTGGATTCCTCCAGGCTAAGCTAACAGCTAGCCAAACAAGGCCCTGCTTTTTATTTTATTTTTTCAGGTTCATAAAACAACTCTTTCGCAAAAATGTTTACGTGAAGAAATTGCTGTTGTCTTAAGCCTCTACATTTTGCATGACAGTTTTAGTTTTCGTAACTGAACAATGACTGTTATTATGCAAAGATATTGAAACAGTATTGAAGCTGATGAACATATCAGCAGGTCTAGTCCACTAAAGGTTTACCTGTCAGCTAAATTTAGCCTATCAAGTGTGATTTTTTTTGGTTTGCTACATTTAGCTTTTGTTGTGCTAATTTTAACACTTAGCTGTAGTTTTTGCTCTTTTTAATCTTTATACCCAATTTTAGTAGTTTTTGCTTCTTGTCAACTGTAGCTTTTATCTAGCTTTGCACATTTTTGTTTGTAGCTATGGTTTAGCTAATATTAGCTTTTAACTACAGTTGGGCTAATGGTTGCTTCTAGCTATGCTTTTAGTCTTTTTTTTTTTTCTTTTAGGTGCAGTTTTGCAAATTTTAGTCTGGTCATGTTAGCCTTTAGCCACTCTATTTGGCTATTTTATGCTTGTACCGTGTGCCTTGGCAATTTTATTTTATGTATTGTTAATTTTAGCTTTACAAATTATAGCTATAGTTGTGCTAATTTTTGCATTTGGGTATGCTTTTGCTCGTTTTAGCTTTTAGCTACTAGGCTACTCTTAATTTTAGCATTTGGCTATGATGTTGCTCATTTTGGCTTTTAACCACTGTTTTGTTAATTTTAGCTATTAGCTTCTATTTTGCTTACTTTAGCTTTTAGCTATTAGGCTACTCTTGTTAATTTTAGCATTTGGCTATGCTGTTGCTCATTTAAGCTTTTAACTACTAGGCTACTGTTTTGTTAATTATAGCTTCTATTTTGCTCATTTTAACTTTTAGATACTAGGCTATTGTTTGGCTAATTTTAGCTTCTGTTTTGCTAATTTTTCAGCTCAGGCTGCATGTTAACAGCAAACGTTTCTTGTTTTTATTTTATATTTAATAAAGAGTTCAGCCCCACCCTGAACACATCCCAGCCCTGACAGATGAGAGTTCAGGAAGCATCATCATCATCATAGTCATTTTTTCTTGGATTTAAGTAGGTCTGTATCCGAGTTTCCATCATCCATCCATCCATCCATCCCGCTGCAGCTCCCCCACCTGCTGTAGCTCCAACACGGCCTTCATCATTTAATCATATTCCAGCTGTCTCCATCACTCACAAATCTGGGAGCTTTGTTTCCGCACGTAAACGCTCCCATCCTGCTGCAGGTGATTATCCGGCATAAAAACACCGGCCCGGATGCTGATATCTCGGTTACTGACGGATGAAAAGGTGAAGCTGCGGTTCTTACCTTCAGGCCCACCGCTGAGGACCGCGCCTCGATTCGGTGTGCAGCCGGAGGAGAGGAGACGGAAACCGGCTTGTCAACGGAGGCAGCGCCCGCTCGGAGTGGAGAGAGAGAGAGAGTCGGAGGAAGCTGAGTGTTCGTGTGGTTCGGACGGGATGCGCAGGGCGGAGACAAAGATGGACCCGGCCGCCCCGCTGATTTTGATAGTCAAACTAGGTCCGGGAGCCCCGGAGACACACCTGTATGCAAAACCCGGAGCTGCGATGCGGCTCGGCGGAGGCAGGAAATCAGGCAAATTAGGGCGTGATGCGACGGCAGATTACTGGGCTAATTTACTTTTTTTTTTTTTTTTTTTTTTTTTGAAAGGAGAGGAGGAGGGATTAATATAGATCTTCTCTCACAAATGTAACAAAAATACACAGCTGGGATTGGGGAGAATAATTATAAACCATAGCCTATTTTGAAAAATGTTTGGTGATATGTCAAAAATGTAAAAATATTGTTTTACCCATTTCATATTTGTCACACAGTTGATTATGGATCTAGGATTTTTCTTAAGAGGCCATCAAAGGGCCAAGTATTTGTTCAACACCTTTGCACACAAATCCCTAGTTTTGGTTATATATATATATACACTCACCGGCCACTTTATTAGGTACACCATGCTAGTAACGGGTTGGACCCCCTTCTGTCTTCAGAACTGCCTCAATTCTTGGTGGCATGGATTCAACAAGGTGCTGGAAGCATTCCTCAGAGAGTTTGGTCCATA
>JAUBOC010000127.1:12052486-12066116 GCA_032275365.1 Anablepsoides cearensis | reverse complement strand
AAAATTCCCTGCTCAAAAGTTCTTGTCTCTTGCACTGATTTGTTCCTTTAACATTGTGAAGCTCTACTTAGAACCTTAAGATTTAATAGTGCAAAATGCAAATTCTTGCAATTTTATGACTGGTTTTAAGATTTTGATCAGGAGTGTACATATAAATAAAACTTCAAAACTGATGAATCCACATTCTTGTGGCGTTGCTCAGGATTACAGTCAGGATGTGGACAGAACCTTTTTACGCTGATTGTATTTGGGTGCAAAACCTGCAAGAGAGAGACAGAGATTAGAGAACGTTCTGTGTAACGATCCAAAACTGGATTTAAAAACCATTGTAGCCTCAGATTAAAGTCAGAATCAGGGAGCTGGAAGCTCTCATAGTAGGTGTCAGAAAAGTAATTTAAATCTGTCATCTTTGGCTACTGCAACCCCCCCAAAAAATATACATCAACTCACCATTAAACATCAGTCACAATGTCTTCAGCAGGAGTTGTTCTTCTGTCAATAAAGAGAAGATGTGTTGTGATGTTTCACAGAAAAAAAAAAAAAACTTGCACAGAGGAACTACTGGAGCCTCAGATTAAAGTTAGAATCAGGGAGCTGGAAGCTCTCATAGTAGGTGTCAGAAAAGTATTTTGTAGTTTGTCATCCCAGGCTGAAAGAAGTCACATCTCTGGATTATCACTCAACCTACCTGATTTTTTTCCAGTCCCACAGCCTCATTCAGTCTTCGGCTAGAAACAGAAAATAAAAGCAAATCATGAGTATTACAAAATATTAAATAATGAATATAAGATTTTTTTTTTTCATTTCATAAGTCTGTATTTTTCAACCCCTCTCCATCTTGATAATGCATTTAAAGATAATTTGAAATTAATGTGGCAGTATTGTCTAAAACGGATCTTTATCTTATCAAGGGGTCAATAAAACTATATCTAACCTAATCTAAATTAAAGTACTTAAATACCATAAAGCAATTTAATACCACGTTTAACAGCTGCTTAAACTCAAAAGGTTATCATTTACTACCAATATAAACAGTTTTCGTTGCCAATTTCAGCGTTTTATTGCCCGGGCTGCAGGTCAGCCACGTGGTCCAAAAGCGCATGGAAAAAGAAGAAGAAAAAAAAGTTAGCTTTGTTTACAGGTTTTACTTACTTGTCGTGCTCGTCTCACAATGTGGCAAACTAACCTAACCCTAACCAAACGAGTTATAGGCCTAACTTTAGTTAATGAGCAACTAGCTTATTTTACTACTTACAGATCAGAGGTCCAAAAGCAAATGGACGGTCTACTCTTCTCTTATCTCTCTTCTGAGTTGGAGGACTTCTCGGCTTCCGTTACAAGCCCCGCCTATTTCCGGGCTAACTAGTTAGCTACAAGCGGGGAGACGTTTTGCTATTTTCTTGATGATTTAGTTTATGAGCCTCCATTTAATCACATAGCTGATATTTCAGTGTAGCTTTTTTTCTTAACAGTACATTTCTTTCAAGCAAATTGTGTAGCTGTTCCCACGAAACATGAAGAATTATGGGAGTTGTAGTTAAGTGAAAAAAAAATCTGAAGATTCCATTAAAAAGGACTTCATATTTTTTAGTAATTTCTAAATTTAAAGTGTACACTTATTAAAATCCTAGCATTTCTTGAAAGAATGCCTTAATTCTGCATAAATGTCAGACAAATAAACTATCTATTTTTGGAAAAAACCTAAAACAATTTTACACAATTGTGCACGATAAGTAATTATTTACAAGACCACAAATAAACAGGTTACATTTTTCTTGAACCAATGATTAAACAAAAAGAAAACTTCTTTGTCAAACTATAAATGACTTCTTATTAACTGGTGTGTCTTTTTGTCTGCTAACAAAAGAAAAGATGTTTTTAGTTAGTAAAATATCACAAACCAACAGATTTTAATGAAACTCTTAAAAATAACGACTGAATGAGCTTCTACCACTTATTTTGGAGTCGACACGCGGCACAAACACAAACATTGCTTTAACTTACAGATAATGACGTACAAATTATGTTGAGTCAGGAAGTAAACAAGTGTATTCTTGTTTTTTCAAAGTTCAGCAGTTTTAATACTTGCCCCACTTCGTGTGTCAAATGTGAAGGTTTTCTGGTTAAAACATAATTGTTGACATCAACACCTGGGGAAAGGACATTTTTTGTTTAGTTTCCCTGTTACCTTAGGTGTTCTGCTGCAGAAGGATCGGGGGCTGCTTCTAAGGGTTATCCGGTCACTGCAACAGAGGAGGGCGTCTCAGAATTTTGCAGATGATGTGGTTTTGTTGGCATCTTCAGTAGCTGGGATAAGAATCAGCTCCTCCTAGTTCTTCATTAAAAAAGGTGGAATGCTCCTTTCTCAGTTGGTGATGAGTCTCTGCTTTAACTGGAGGAGTTCAAGTATCTGAGAGAATGAGTGATGGTTGGGTTGAAGCAGGAGATGGATTGACAAATCTGGGCCTCATCCGCAGTAATGATGTCTAAATCTGTTTAATTACTCATGAGCTGTTTAGATAACGAATTTTGTGCCAGAGTGGCTAATAAAAACCAAAACATTTAAAGAGCAAGTTGAGGTTTAATTTATACATTTATTCTGATCACATCTGTACAGGAATGCATTGTCACAGCAGAAACACAACCTAAATCTGACCATGGCACGACAGCCATCACAACACATCCAGAACTCAACCATAAATGTACAGACTCGCCCCAGTTCAAGGTTCAGAACTCTCATGATTATCATCAAAGATAACATTATTATAATTATTATTCACATAGAACTATCTGTCTCTCAAATATATTTTTGTTTTCAAAGAGCAGAAAAATACAAGTGGACTCTTCACTGGGATGAAAACTGGTGGCGGCTCCACCATCTTGGCTCGTACGGAGGAGAAACACTGAAAACTGGAGGAGTGGAGCCAACTTATTACAGCTTACAGAGGGGCTTTAACCAGCTCGTACCGAGGCTTAGGAATGATCACAGGAGGTCGCAGAGGGGCGGGGTTGAGCTTTCAGGAGCACAACTCAACGTAGAAGCTACTTTTGACATCACTGACACAAAAGTTTCTTTTTTCTTTTAAAGAGACAATAAAAGCTGTTAAACTAAAATATTATATGAAGAAGGCTACAAAGGCACAGAGATTTGCAGAGTTTAAAGAAACAGGCACCGGGGGCCTCGTGTGCAAAGGAGGCTTTTTTCATGCAAAAGACTCTTAATGATGTAAAATAATGACTGGACACACCTGGAAGGTCTCCTGCTGCAGCTACATAAATGGAGCTAAAAGTGTCTGAGGAGCTGTTTTCTGTCAATTTTTAAAATGTGTCAGATTGTCCTAATAAGACATAAAATCTTTATATAATATCCATCATCTTAAGTCCTGATAAGACATAAAATCTTTATATAATATCCATCATCTTAAGTCATTAAGTGATGATATAATTAATAAAAATTGGCATTTTAATAGTTTAATTAAAGAATTGTGCATCAGAACACATCAAGATGATGTACAAATTGGCTGATGTTTTTGAAATTTTGCTAAATTTTCTGATCAATTAAACAGGTAGTGTTAGATTTAATATGCTAATTCCCCTGTAAATCAGAGGATAAGCCTATAAGACGTACCGAACCCGAGTGTCTTTGTGTTTCATGTCATCTTCTTATTAAACTGTTTTTAAAATCTCAGCCTCAAAATGAGCCAAATGAAAGTGGAATATCTAACTTTATTGAATGAATGGGTTCTTAATTTATCCATGCAACAGCCTCACGCAATTTAAGTCACGTTTCAGTAAAAAATCCAGTTGTCGTCGTACACGAGGCCCCAGGAGACTTAAGAAAAATACAGGAAGACAAGAAGTATCAGGGCAGATTGAAGGCAGTTTCACAAACCAACATTAGAGGGAGCTCTAACAGCTCAGGTATTGTAGAAAAACTGTGTGTGGATGTTTACTTGATAGGCTATGTAAAGTATTAAAAAGCAGGAATATCTTTTGAAAGCATTGTTCACTGCTGTGGAACAAAGGTAGGTGTGTGTTTGTTTGCATTTTTCATGTGTTATGTAGAGCATAATGTATGAAGATGAACAGAGCCGAACAATTCCTGTTATTGTGAGAGTGTCTTAAAAATTTGTATTTAGTTGGTCTGATCGATGGGAGTAACTACTGTACGAGTGGGAGGACACTGACACGAGCGAAAGCAGGGACTACGCACGCACTCGGAACAACAACAAAGCCAGCGATAACAGCAACGGCACCAACAACAACGACGTCGTGGAAAGAGACGACAGGCGGGTCGGGAAAAGTCCAGCGAACCACAATCCTCCGCTCGCACGGAGGGAGAAATGGAGGCTACAATGCACCTGGAAAAAAAAAAAAGAATCTTTTTGATATTTCAGGAATTAGACAGACTCGGAAAGCGGTCCGTCCTTCCGTGTGCTTTTATAAACTCGCTCAGCCACCTCATCAGTTCGATTCCTGTTTATTCATCACTCTAATCGAACTTTGAGACAATCGATGTGCTTAGTTTTGCAGGTATTACTCTTATCATCCCGTTTCTTTCTTTTAAAGGATGAGCAACGTGATTGTGCTTCTCGGTCCGCACGGCTGTCTGAGGCTGCTGGGGGGCGGGGCTTGCAGAGGTCAGAGGTTGTGTGGGAGTGACCTCCTCGCGTCAGGAGGAAGGAGCCGGAGGCGCAGCGCCCCGAGAAACCCCACTCCCTCCTCGTGGGCGTACATGGCTACTCAGGAAGCACTTAAGGAGGGGGGGGGGGGGGCGGACACTCAAACACACACTCTTCACACTCAAAGAGCCAGCATTTAGCCGTGGGAGAGTTTTCTTCTTACACCTACACGTTAACGAGGCGGGGCGGGGAGGGGCGGGGCGGGGAGGGAGGGGGAAAGACTTGGAGAAAAGATATGGGGCGAGGGATCAATCAAGCATCGCATCCAGTTGGTCTGCCAAGTCGTCAAACATGCTGCCGATGTCATCCAGGATTGAGACTGTTGCTTTTTTGCTGAAATGAAATAAGGAAATAATTATTAGCATTAGGCTTGTGAAAATTGCATCATGTGTGATTAAACGTCAGAAAAATTGTCACCGATTAATATTTACTACTTTGCGATTATTGTGATTAGTTCTTTTGTTTTAGCTATTTTAAATAAGGACCAGGAGAAAAAGAGCTGAATAATACGACTAAACTGGTGATGTGACCTTTCCTGTTTACCACAGTTTCTTCTGAAGCTGTTGCACTCATTTTCTCCTTTCAATCCGCATCGTTGTTGGGTTTTTTCATTTTCAAGCAGTTCTGAGGCACGGTGGTGAAACACAAAGCTGCTACTGCGCATGTTACTCAACATGTTGTTGCTAGCTGACCAAGTGAGTGAGTTAGATGATGGCACCAGCCTTGCTTAGCTGAGCCATGAGAGGTCGATTGCCTACATCCCCCAGAATGCTGTGCGGTTTTGGATCAGAGTTCAGTGGATTTACTAACAGTCTATTGGACAAATTTTATTTTAAGCCAAAATTGCCCTCATTAACCTGGATTTGATGATACTTTTCTGTTTTTTTAAATGTTTTTAAGCGGTTTCTTTACGATTAACATCCAATCATTCCCATGAAGATGGACGTCATGAAAGATTTCTACAAAAGACAAAAAAAAGTACTGAACATTTTCTTTTAATTTATAAATTTTACCACACAATTTGATTAATTTTCAGTATATGATATTCATACTGAAATTTTAAAAAAGGTCTGCAGTTAAATCGCATGTTTTTAAATGTGGATAAAATCCTTTGGTATGTCATCTTCACAGTGTTTCATATTTACATGAGTAGGCTGTTTATTGGAAGGACACTCGGGGTCTTCTTTTTCTACGCAGAAAGGAATGTGGAAAGTATTTTGCCTAAGTTTAACAAGAGTTAACAATATTAAACCCAATTCCATACTTTTCAAAACTATGTTAAAAAACTGTAAATCTCATTTGTGGAGGGTCTTTCTACCACCAAACTACTTTTTTGAAATTAGTTTGATATTAAAAAAAAAAAAAGGTCCAAATATTTAGTTTTTTTTCTTAATTAGTAAGCTAACACTTGAGTGTTTTTAATTTCATATTTACTCTGAGTGGTGCAGTCTGCAGCGTTCCTCCATACTCACTCATTGGGCTTGTCCTCCTCCTTCATCTTGTGCTCCACAGCCTGCAGAGCTGCAGCCAAGGAGGCGCTGGTCTCCTCCAAACGATGCTGAATGTGCTCTTCTGTCTCTGCTTCCTCCTCTCCCCTCTCCACCTCCTCTTTCGCTCCTTCCCCACCTAAAGACCACCTCTCCGCCTCCCTCGCTTTCCCGTCTTCCGCTCGCCTCCTGTCCCCCTCCTCCTCCTCCTCGTCCTCCGCCTCCCGTCCTCCCAGCAGGTCGATGGAGAGCCCGGCGATGGAGGAGCGCGGAGGTTTGACGGGGTGAGGAGACGGAGTGGAGGGGCTCTGTGCCGGAGACGGGGAGGCAGGAGGGAGTCCCGGAGACAGACAGGGGCCGGACGGGGTGTCGGGGGCTGGGAGCGGGGCGGCAGAGATGGGAGAGCAGAGTTTGGGGGCAGCAGCTGGGCTCGTGGCAGTGGGGCTGGAGCTCACCGTGACTGGAGACGCTGCAGCTTTAGGTTTAGGAGCTGTTGGAGGCCCGCGGGGTTTCGGAGACACGGGAGGAGGGACACGCTTTGACTCTGGTCAGGGAGAACACCAGAGACAAAAATATTGACTTAGTGACAGAATATAAATCAAAACAAAGCCAGCAGGGTTGAATGTGTTGATCATTTTCTACACCTCAGTTTAATTATTGCTGGTAGCAGAAATCTGCAGGAAAGTAAAAATAATGTGAAGAAAGTTTACAATTTATGCAACATTTTCTTTAATCTCTTGTGTCAAAGAACTAGAAATAAATGATGAAAACTGTATTTCATGTTTGTCAGATTGTGTCATCAGTTCACCTGCTCTACAATCCTGGTATAAATCCTCAGAGTGGCTTTATAGAGACACTTTACAAAACACACTGTAAACATGTGAGAAACCAGAGTTTGAATCAAGCTTTAACACTTTTAGAGCTTCTCGTGTGAGAAGCAAACTGTCTTTAGGAAAAGAAATTAAAGCACCTTGTTTTAGGCTCCTAGGACAGGGCTATTCAACTGGTGGCCCGCGGGCCATATGTGGCCAAAGTTCTGCCCACCAATTAGTTCATTCATCTCTTAAGCCCAAACCCCCAGTTTTATACTTTAATTACTAAGTTCATTTAGTTAAACATAGACATGTTTGGTATCTACAGAAACGTCAGAACCTTGTCTACAAGCTGGTAAAAAACATATCTATGCAGTTGAAAAATAAACTATGAAAGTGAAAATAAAATTTGTTTAAAAATTTGGCAAGTCAGAGATGTCAAATTAATATTTGTGTCAAATAGGAGGCAGGATGTGTTCTTTTTTTTGATATTGTTTAATTATCACTACTTTTATAGGGTTCTGTATGTTGTAATCATGATTAAATAGAGAAAAAAAAACTACTTCAAAGGTAACAGATATTTGCAATACTTGGTTTATTTACATAATGACTTTAATTGACCAGCAGTAACTGTGGCCCCCGGAGCAATTGTTTTTAAATTTTATTTATTTCTTTAAAAAGAACAAAATAAATTAGATACAGTAAATTCAGTTGAATATTCCTGTCCTAGGATCTGTTTTATTCTAGAAAACTTAAACATTTCATATGAATATGTAGATTTTTAAGCCCAAATGTTGACACAAACATCACAGGGAGAGAATCTTTGCATGAAACGAGTTTTCACCTCTGAGTTGTGGTTAGAGAGCACAGGATGCAGGATGTGAAATAACTGTTAATGAGATAAAGTGTTTGTTTGTTTGTTTGTTTGTTTGTTAATTTGTTTGTTTGTTTGTTTGTTTGTTTGTTTGTTGTGTGTGTCTGGCTCTCACCAGGACTCTGAGCCACCTCGGGACTGTCGGGTCCAGGTATGGGGACCCTGCGAGTGGGAGTCGGGGGGTCAGCCTGTGTTTTTCTCACGGCCACAGAGGAGGGTTTGGGTGAGACGGGTGGCTTCAGGGACTTCCTGGCCTCCATCCACTCACAGCTCTCTCTGGTGGTCTCTGTCCGCTCTGCAGCCTCGGACACCGGCCTCCGCCTCAGCACCACGCCGCCGTTCGGCTGCGGCTCGCTCTTAGGCTTCCGCCCGCCGTCCGGAGAATCCGACCGGTTATTGCTTTGGGTGACGCATTCCGTCTGCTCGGAGGCGCGCGGCCGCCTGCGCACGGTGTCAGAGCCGGTTGTCATGGTAACGACGGTCGTAGCCACGGGCTCGGGGGCCTCGGCGTCCACGGGCGGAGGTCGCGGCTTCCTCCTGAGCGTCGCTGTGCCGTCGGTGACCTCTGTCGCCGAGGACACCACGTTGGATCGAGGTCGTGGTTCTGGACGCTGCTGCCGAGGTAACGGCTCTGAGGCGGTGCCGGGGAGGCTCTCAGGTCCGCTGATGGTCCTGCGTCTACTCAGAACATCCTCCTCCTCGGATCCTAGACCTCCTGAACCTGCCTGGCGGCGGAGAAGAGGTGGACTCACCTGTAAGTAAAATATGATGAATATCTCTTTCCAAGCACTCCACATGCAGCGGTTAGGTTTGACCACACCCACCTGTAGGTAGCTGCTGCCACCGCCCAGAGTCTTCTGCACCATGGACGTCTCCAGCAGGGCCGCCAGGCTGCGAACGCTCCCAGAACCACCTTCTGATCTCTCCAGGCCAGAGTCCAGAGCCCTTAACGCTGCTCCCAGCGTGCCACAGTCACTGGCTCGCCGCTCCCGGTAGGTCGGTAGCCCCAACAGCCCCTCCCCCTCGCCGTCACCTCCGGTGATGGAAGAACAGGAGCGTTTGGGAGGCGTCGGGGGCCGACCTTTCCGACGGGGACGGAGAGTGACGGATGACTGGCTGTGGTTGAGAGTGACGTCGTTGGAGGCGGCGGCGTGCGTGGAGCTGCTGCGGCACACGGTGGCGTATTTGGAATCCGACTCTGAGCCGATGAGGCTGTGGGTTCTCCGCCGCTCCTCTTCCCCACAGGGCAGCCGCAGGAGGGGGACATCCGCCGCGGCCGTCTGGGTGGACGGACGAGGCCGAGCCCGAGGGGAGGCCTGCTGGGCGCGGGCGTGCGGAGGAGTCTGCGGAGGCGTCTGGGTGGGTGTGAGGGGAGGGGTCGGCGAGGGCGTAAGGCCCGGTCGAGGTTTGGCCAGTGGGCTGAGGGCACCGTCCCGCTGCCTCTTCCCCTCTCTGCGCGGCTCTGAGGAGGTGCTCCCACCTGGGCTGGGTGGAGGCGATAAGGAGCTGTGAGGAGGCTCAGCCCCGCTGTCCCCTCTCTGTAGCTCCTTCAGTCTCTTTACTCCCAGCATCAACTTCTTCTGGTGTCCTGAGGCAAAAACAGGGGTGAGAAGGAGAATTATCGTGAGCTAGAAAACAAAAAAATAAAAATGTAACAGAAGAGGTTCCAGAATATCTTTTGTTTTTTAAAGAGTAAAAAGTAAACACTATTTAAATTTGTGCACAAATAAAATTCTTAAAGGTGGTCTTGCATTGAACAAGTCAAGCTCGCCCCTTGATCACCAAGTGCTGTCCTAATTTATTGTGTTGTAGGGGGAAGACCTAATAGTAGGGCTATCTGGGCCTTCAAATGGAGATGTTCAAGAGGCACACTTCAACCAAAGGGTTACAAGCTGCATCAGCAAAAAACACAGAAATTAAAGTTTTTGTCAACAATATTTTATTATCACAACAGCTGTTGTAACATCTGGTTTGATATATTCTGATGTCTTTTGTTTGGTGTCATCTTTCTTAACAAGGTAAAGTAGACATATGCTTTTAAATACTTTTTCTCATTTCAATCATTTATTTTGGGTCTATATAAAGTGGAAATGCAAAGCTTTGGCCTGAATTCCTCCTCATTTTAACTTTACAAGCCCCTCTTTTACCACATTTCTGAGGAGAGTCTCAGATCAACTCATTTTTATGCTGTTCCTTCAAATCCAAACGAGGCACTTCATGCCCCGCCCCCTCCAGCTTCCAGACCAGTTTATTCTAGCTTGACAGAAGGGGTAAAGTCTATGTAGCTGCGCAGAAACTTTTTATTTACAAATTAATTCACAGATATCAAGAGGGAAGATTAATCCATCCAGCCTTAGATGTTGGAGCCAGAGTTTGACAGAGAGAGGAGAAAAAAGACAACCAAATTATAGTTGGTAAGTCCAGACCTTATTTAAACGTTCTGTCACAAACATTGTGACATAAAAGTTCAGAAAATGCAAAAGAGAAAACTGAACGGGTTGAAAAATATGACCCAAACAGAATATAAAGATATATATGCAGCACTGAGAGAGATTAAACTCAAATTATTAGACTAGTAGAGACACAAGTACATGACTAAATGTATTTAACGGCTAAAAAAGTGGATTTTGCATGATATTTCTACTTTACTGTCATTTAAAGTAGAAATATCATGCAAAATCCACTTTGGAATGTGTGTTTGGAACTCCAAACACACATTCACATAAGTTTCCACTTAAAATCATGTTATTTTAAGTGGAAACTTAAAATCTGATTTAGGGAATAATACTTAGCCTAAAATCTCCTGACACTCTGTGTATCAAAATAAAAAAAAACATTAACATATGGTCAGTTAGCTCTGAGGATGACATTAGCTAACTTATAGCCCCTTGTTTGCTAAGATTGATTAGCCACAGCAGCCATTTTGAATCTACTAATGCTCTGTACACATTAAGATTACTTTCTAATTGTTGTATTTAAATTCATTCATCAGATTATGAGATATTCTGCTAACAGAGAGGTGAATACACACACAGGCAGTTGCATAACTGCCACACAGAAACAAGCTCTCCAAAATGTCTAAGCAGGAAGTTACCGAGCTTGGTGATGCCAATCTCTTGCAGATCTTCGAGGCTGATGTCGGAGACAAAGTCGATGTTTTCATACCCGTTCTGCACAAGAACCTGGTAATACTGACTGAGACCCAGGTGAGACAACCAGTCTGCCAGGTTGGCCTAAAAACCCACAAAGACAAAAAAATTAAAAACATGGACAATGATTTATGGATTCATATGAAACTGTAATTATCAAAACTTGACTAAATTTTCACATCTCCCTTTGTTTTTTGTATTAGTCTCTATCGAGGCCTTACAGGTTTGTGGTCCAGCAGCCAGTCTGTGGAGTACAGCTTGCTGATTTCTGAAAGCAGCTTCTTTCGATGCCCGGGCTTCATCACATTAATCGCTGTCAGGTCCTTAAACACAAAGAACACTTGGCTTAACCAACTGTGGCCAGCTTTTTATATGTTCATCATGCAAACAATTTGATGCTAGTTGAACATGAATACACAGGCTGCATGTGATATGCCCTCAGGAACATTTAGCTTGGGATAATCTCTGATGAGTCTTCCCTGCCTTTCGGGGGGGTAAGTGTCACAATGTAGTGTTTGCTTCGGCACACGCGCTAAATCCACACTAAAGAACTAACAGAGTGGATGAACCGATGTGTGAAAAATGTGTGTGAGAACAACAGCTGAGGCAGGCAGGGAACGGGACTCGCCTGGTTCAGACTCACACCAGGTGACAGGGGTTCTGCTGGCTAACAGGGAGGGGGTCAGAGGTGATGACCTTACCTCGGGGGTCATGCAGCCAATGGTGTCTAGATCATATCCAGAGGTGAGGAAGTGGGTGGTGTAGAACTGCAGCTGAAACTCAGCCAGCCACGCCACCACTGCCTGCTTCTGAGGAAACACAGGACAGAACGTGACTCTCTGCACCAAAAATGAAGACTGGTCAATATGTTTCAGAGAAATAAAACCTAGCAATGGCAAAACGTGACAATGATGTCCATCAGTTGAGGAGAGTTTTTAGTTTAATTTCCAAACAAACTGGAATCCCTTTTTCTACACAGAGAATAATTATTGACAGGTGGGAAACATTTTCTCTTAGCTCAGGGCTACATAGCTGCAACAATGAGACTAATACGGAGAGAGATAAGTTTGGTGAGCATTCTCACAGCAATGATCAAGCATGGTGGTGGAGGAGAACCTGGGGACTCTGCAGCCTCCGAGTCGACCGTGAACTGATTATCAAAGCATTTTTTGTGTCAAATGTGAAGCCATCTGTCCGACAGCTGAAGCTTAATGGAAATTGGGTCATGCAGCAGAACAATGAATGTAAGCAAAGCAGCAGCGTCGAACAGAAGGACTGAAAAATAAATCATGTCCAGACTATAGGTTTAATATGTCCCTAGTTGTGTAACAGAGGATGTGTTTACTTCATTTCAAAAACCATTAAGGACCTGATTTATTTTTACCATCATAAGCTGAGGATGTATTTTTATCATGACTGAAATACTAAACTAAATCCAAAAAACTGACTATCAAACACAGATCAAACCCTGCAGTATAAATACTAAATTTGAATAAGTCAATCAGAATGAATTTTACTGCATTTTGCTGAATTTTGAACACATCCAAGTGAAAATCTGTGTCAAATTTGGCTGTTTCTGTTAAAAATTCAAGCACGTACTAAATGTTGGAACTGGTAAACTGCTACTTTTTTTTAAACAATTTATAAACAATATTATTTTTAATATAATTAATTAATTAATAAGTTATAAGGGGCCACTTCAGAGGGTCTGAGGAGTCCTGCAGACCCCTGATGAAGGAGGAGACAGGGACTAAAGAACTGACTCAGTACAGCTTACATTAACACCTGAAGTGATGCTGAATAATTCAGCTACTTCACAAATCTCCAATGGTGGGCACAGTTCCCCTAATGCAGAGGTTTTCAAACTAGGGGTCCCTGGACCCCCAGGGGTCTGCGAGAGATATCTTGGGGGTCCTCAGAAATTTTTACTAAAATGTTAATTTGGTTTTTATTTTTTTAATGTATGGAGAACAATGAACTAATAAAGCAAACATAATAAACCTAATAAAAATATATATATTCCTATAGCATTTAGCCATTGAAATGACAATAAATTCTCTTTTAAAACAGCATGGGGTTTATGAGGGGGTCCCTGAATTTTTTTTTCGCCCTTGTAAGGGGTCCCCAGACCCAAATGGCTCGAGAGCCCCTGCCCTAAAGAACTAATAGGGGAACTAATTTCCTGATTAGTGCTTTAGGGCTTTTGCTAATTTTGAAATTTATTAGTGGATTAGCGCTTGCTAAATTTATAGACTACATTTATAAGCACTAACTGAGGTCTATAAATGTTATTGATCAACGTTAATGTTGACAGCTGAGGGTGAAATCTGTCAATCATTTTGTTCATATGTGTCATTTATCCACCAGGTGACATATTGACAATATATGAACACAAATACAGCTGTGAATGTCAATGATAAGTCTTAAGAGAGCAACATGTGACTCTAGGGTGACCAGATCCCAAGAAACCAAAAGTGGGACAAAAATGGTGCTTACGAGGGACAATGTGGGACACATCACCAGTACTATGATGGCATTATATATATATATTTTTTTGGCAGGTTTCACATTACATTAATTGATCTCTGTTAGTGCAAAACAATGAAATAATTCAAGTTTATCAAAA
>JAUBOC010000127.1:12028573-12043828 GCA_032275365.1 Anablepsoides cearensis | reverse complement strand
CTCGGTGGTGCTGAAGCTTGTCAGCCCTGCTGTTGCAGGCATGTGTATGTTATCATGAGCTGTATTATTTGGTATAAAGGGCCCGGTCATTTGCCCCGCCCCCGACCCGGCCCTGATTTGTTCCGCTAGTGCAAGGAATAGATCATATATGTTCATAACCAACACTGATCAATTAATCAACAAAAGCCTGAATTATCTTCTCAAATTTGACCTTTTATTTAGTTACACTGGTATAAACTAGGCTCAGTTTGACAACTTTACTTTCTTTGATTTTCATTATGAACTGTACCGTGATAATGTCTCCAGCTTTAATGTTCAGGCTGGTGAGGTCGTAGTTGTTGCAGTAATCCTTCAGTGCTCGCACTTGCATCGCAGCCGAGGCATCTACAAAAACATCATGAAAAAGGCTGAACAGACTCAAGGAGATCAACTATTTAAACTGTCTTTAACATGAACAGCACAAAGCACAAAAATGCATTTTAATTATTGGCAGCAGTATTGTTTGTATGGCGTTAATTAATTCAGTCAAGTAAATAAAAATAGTCCATCAGTTGATGACAGTCTGTAAATGATCTACAGAGTAATGAGTTAGAAATCTGTCTTTTTGTTGTTGTTTTTGTCAGCTTTACAAAAAACTCATGTTTAACAGCCTGGTTTGTAATCTATTTTAAAAAATCAAGCTTTTCTTTGCTAACATTGCAGTGAAATTAAACACAATTTCAAATTTGTTCTTGTTTGGACTAAACAAAAAAGACCTGTATTACATTAGACATAATGTGAGTGTACACACTGATCATACACTCTGCTTATCAAGGTAAAATAATGAATTTAAAATATTTAAGATCTGATGCATATCACTTGTTTCTGGAGACAAAAATCTGGTTGCAGAGGATATTTTAAAAGAATATGAGTGATAATTGTGTGTGTTTGAGCGGACGACCTCACCTCTCAGTAACTGTTTGATCTCTCGGCTGGCCTGTGTGGTGGTGAACTGGTTAACGATGTCCAGGGCGGTTTGGCTCAGAGTGTTTCTCACTCCTGCACTGATGCCACTCTGGGATGAAGCAGAGGGGGGAAAAATACATGTGTTTTATTTATTTAACCAGACGCATCCCATTGAAACAACATATCTGTTTTTTTCACTAAGACTTGGGCCTGATGCTTGTTTTTGACTGTGAACAAACAAACTCCACACAGAAAGCACAAAAAAACCACAGCAGCGTATGCCCCCAAAAATCTGACCAACACTTCCAATATCAACATGTTTCAGGGATGTGCTGCAGACAGATTCACTTTTCATCATCATATCTGGAGGTTTCCACATTCAGACTCACATCCAGCAGCAGGCGCACTACCTCCGTCTTCCCACAGAGGGCAGCCTGATGCAGAGCTGTGCCACACTCAGACTGCCTGTTGATATCTATGCCAGCCTGAATCAGCAGCCTGCAACACAACATAACAGTGACGCTAACCTTTTCATATTCATTCATAAGATTATTGCTCCTAAGAAGCAGAAACAACAAAAACGGGAATGTGGATACTAAAAAAAGCATTAACATTTCTGAACAGAAATAATAATTTGGTTTATCATTTTAAAAGAGTGTTTTCATTTCTTGATAGTGACTGTTTGTGACCTTTGAGATGTTTTTATTTTTTTTGACCACAGATTACAGTCTGCTGAGAGTCAGCACACCCGCCTGAGAGGAAAATTAAATACAGAAATATGTTCTACCGTTTCAAGCCATGTAAGAACACTTAACCCTGACTTAAAGAACTCATTCATTGGAAATTGAGTTTAGCAAACTCAAAACTTATTTATATAGTAAATTAAGCAACCAGTTGTGTCAAATAGGACATTAAGGGTTTAATGAATGCCATCAGAGGGAGTTTATGTCACCTAAATTTGCTTTATTCAGCCACAAAGCTGAGCAGATAATAGGATATTAGCAGTTTAATTTTTACCCACCAATGTTTGTTCAGTTAGTTATTTTAGAAGCTAAAGTTGAGGGCAGGAGTTGGACGACAGTTCGGTGGTCTATGTGGACTGTAGTTCACAGTCTGTGGGTTTTGTGTTGTGTAACGAGCTGCTGGTGTTGGTTCACTGATAACTATTTCTCTGTTTTCAGTCAAATAAAAATTTCCATCTGCAGCAGCAGGTATAAGAAAAGAACTCTGTTCCGCTCGTTTAAAGACAGCTAAATGAATCGCCTGCTATCCTGAAGGGTCATTAAAGAGACAATAAAAAGCAAATTTCTAATTAGTTGTGTTCAGTCAAACCAAAGCACACAGACTGAATGAGGACAGAACCGCTGATGGTTTTGTGCTTACTAAGAGGAAACATTTTGCCCTTTTGATGATTAGAGTAACCAGGATGTGCCTGATTGTGATCACCAACAAAAATCAGGCATCTAACTTATTTTACTAAAAGGTCAAACTATCACAACCTGTGCTTTCTGTTAGTATTCTTAAATTTAGGTTGGAAGGAGTTTTTGTATCAGTTTCACCTACACTGCAAAAATTGTTCATCTAACCAAGTCTTATACTCTTATATCCAGCCAAAAATGATATACTAAGCAAGAGCAGAATATGTTAGATTATTATTCTTCTTAGCCTGAAAGTGCAATTGGCTAATATGTGCGGTGTACCAGTTTAGTCTCTGCTCCTGCCCCGCCCACTCACACCTGATCCCTGTTGTCCCTTCACAGGTGTTGGTTATCATGGTTCATTAAGATTGGGCTTTATATTCCCTGTTGGTTCGTCTGTTTGGTGTAAGCTATAGGTGCATCTGTGCTCTCAGTTTGCGTTTCTTTTTTTTTTTTTTGGTATATAAACCAGTTTTTGCTTTTGAATATCCCAATCCAGGATCATCGGTCTGTATTTTGGTTCTTGAGCTACCTTTAACCACGAAAACTACATGAGATCTTGAGCGTCGCTTTAAATTATACGCTGTTTACATCATGCTTTATGCAACACATTGTATTTCTACTGTGAAATAGGGCTTCACGATATTAAGAAAACCTGCGATGTGTGATAACAGTGCTTAATATTGCGATGACAATATGACCTGCAATAAATGAACAAATACGAATGCATGTAGTGTTGATAGTGTTTTTTTTTTAATTGACCAAATACATGAAGGGCTCCATTTAATTGGTGAAATACTTCAAGCTTCCATCTGAATGAAAAAACGCAAAAATGCAAACTTTTGAGTCAACCATTTATTGCAGTTTATGCAATTGTTGCAATATGCATATTGCGATGCGATTTATCGCGATGACGATAAATTTTCGATATATTGTGCAGCCCTACTGTGAAATACATGATAATACAGCATATTGACAGACAGGTAGACGAGAAAAGGGCAGGCGGAGGTGAGTGAGCTCTAAAGAGAGCTTGTTCTGACCGTATGACTTCTATGTGTCCATTCTTCGCTGCAAGGTGCAGAGGTGACACTCCGTTTGGGTCCGAGGGTTTTGGTTCCAGCATGGCTGCACACATGTTACTGCTGAGCAGAAGCTGTACCACCTGAGCACAGAGACACAGATGAGAATCACTGATAGATTGAAAGAAAAAATATTACTGAAATATTCATGGATCATGGAATAAACTACTGTATATAAACACTTTGACTGAACAAGATGCGTGATGTGATTGCGATATTACTCTGCTCAGCTGAAATAAACCCACATTTTCTTCATTGTGATTCTCACAAATCTAAAGCATCTAAATCAGGAGTGATCATTATGGACAAAAATATACTTTTTTTTTACAGAGTGAGATTGCTTGGCAATTAGAATAAAATATGTGTTTCTGGTACAAATTTTCTATAAATTATGCTGGGACCCCTTAGCCTGGATGTGCGCTTGTTGACACTTTGCAGGTGAAACAAACCACATGTGATGTACTCACGCCAACGCGTCCAAATTCACAAGCCAGGTCCAGCGGAGTTTTGCCAGCTGAGTCTGAGATGCACGGGTTGGACTGGTGTTGTAGCAACATCTCAGACTGAAACACACACACACACAAAACTCACTGGTGCGTCTGATTGTCCCCTCAACTAACAACAAATATTTCATGCATGGATCATCAAGTCTGCATAACAGATACACACACACGCCTCACAAACACACACACAGAGTTACCCCGTCGTAGTGTCCATGCTGAGCTGACAGGTGCAGAGGGATCTGTCCTTCATCCGACTGTCCGTTGACTGATGAGCCTGCTTTCAGCAGCATTTTCATTGGTTCAGTCTTCCCCTGCCATGCAGCATAATGCAGGGGACGCATTCCTACACAAACACACACACACACACACACACACACACACAAACAAAGACAAACACATACAGAAAACAGAGGCAGAAATGACAGCACGACACAGAGACATACAAGAGCCAACAAGCACATGCAAACAGACACAAAAATAAACATGAGCATGCAAACACAATTAATCAATATGCAATTAGACATGTAGCAAGTATTAAAATACAGATTACTTTTGACACACATATATTATTGAATGTTTTGCCATCTGGATGGAGAAATGTGCAGGAAAGCTTACACAGCAGTGGGTTGGGTGATAATTTACCTTATTATGTAACAGAAACTGTGATTAATTAGTATGCATTTTTAACCGAAAGCCATTTGCTTCTGCTTAAGTTATCCAACAGGCTATTTCAATCTGTCAGCTGATAAATTATTGATGATTCGAGGACATCTTTCTGTTAAGAAGCTGATAATAGGAAACATTTTTAGTTACAGCCCTAATGTGGATGAAATCTATTTCTCTGTTTGTGTCACTGAACAGCTTCAGACACAGCCTTTCAGTTTGACTCCTAAAAATAGTCCTTTCATATAGACGTTGACATCTTTATGACCCCTGTGGAACCATGGAACAATTGTTTATGCAAGCATCACACTCATGAGACATTTCAGACAACAGCTACAAGACAAAAGGGCAAAAATACTCTTATCAGTGTCTAAACGTGGCCCAGGAGGACAACGCAGGCAGCTAAACAACACAATGGACTCCTGGAGCCATGCAGAAAATGGACAGTGATATGAAGTACTGCTTGGAGCATGTCTGGTTATTACTAACGTCGCTAAACAGGACGTTACACTTAGGTGCAGCAGCTGAAAAGTAGCCAATGTGTACTACACTATTTTAATGAAACTCTCAGAAAAGCTCTGATTAATTTGTGGAGTCAATCTGGGTCGAGATGGCCACAGCTAATTGGCTTTAGCAAAAACAAAAATGGTTACAACTCAGGCCTAAATAACACAAAAATTATGTCTTTACAAAATGTTATTTTTCCAAAAATGTCAGTAGCTGCGTTTTCATTACAAACGTGCGCAAAACTTTGTCGATATTTTGCTAATGTCGAAAAAACACAGTTTTGCAATTGCGGTGTTTCCATTAAGAAAGAAATGCTATTGAAATAACGCGTGAATATGCTTGTTCTCAGAATATTCACGCAGTGGACGTAAACAATCTAGCATGTTGCTACCACAGCACTAGTGATCAGAGGAGACGTCGGCGTCTTATCAAGGCTTTCCAGCGACAAGCCTCTTATACTTGGGAGTGGATACGTATGTGGCGTTTTTGGGAAATTGTAGTCGGTGAGTTTACTACTTTCTTTTACAACTTTGGCTGATTTTACTACTACTTCCTGTTGTCTTTTTCTCTTCATCGTCTTTTCGCCAGTAGAAACAGCCGGTTCTTGATCACGTGACTCCCGTAATGCGAAAAAAGTGTTTCCATTGCAGTTTAGCGAAAAACACCAATTTTGATGCGGCTGAAAAACCACCTCATCCTATCGCAAAAACATTTTGTCGAAAAACTGAAGTTTTTTCAAAATTGACGTGATTCCATTGAGCAAATTTATTTTTGAAATTCTAATTTGCACATTTTTACAGTCAATGGAAACGCAGCTACTGTTGCTAGAAACATTTTCATCCACACAGAAACACAAAAACAACTCAAACGCTGTATTGACTACATGCTAGGCCTGTATGTGGTATTGACAAAAAAAAACTGAATACAGAAGTAACAGGAAAGATGTCGAACAGAGATAATAATAATAATAATAATAATAATAATTATTATTATTATTATTATTATTACTATTATTATTGTTATTATTGTTATTAATGCATTAATACAAAACAAAACAAAAAATCCATTCTGTGGATTGACAAGGAAGTGGATTTTCTTCTTAATGTCACATTAAACTACAGAATATGAATCTTGTCAGTTCAATTTCATAAAATATTTGGATAATTTCAAGCAGAATATGGAGAGTAATTACACACAAATATTGGTCTTTAAAATCTATTTCCACAATTTTAAATGTACGTATATTTAATACTAATGTCACGTTTTTTGTATCGTTGACAGCTCAAAAAAGCGATAAAAACATTTTTGTCTTTAGAATAATTGGTGTGATAATGAGGGGTTTTGTTTTCTTTTTCTGTGTTCTTTTTAAGGCAATATTAATCCTTACACTTGTTCACTGGAGGGATAAAGGATATGACTGCTTTAGTTGAGAAACTGGCAAAAACCAGCATGTAGTCTGTCTTTGATGTTCCTTCTGTCACCATTCACGGTCAAAGGTGAGATAAGGGGTGAGACTACGATGTCATTGTTTTTAAAAGGTTACATTTCAGCTGTCCACACAACAAGGCAATGATTATGTTACGGTCACTTTGGAACCTGGTTTCAAAAACTAAAATTGAGGGGCCTCTAAAATTATAATAAACTTTGCCACAAAATGCTGTTCTCAGAAATATCAACTGCAAAGTAAAAGAAAAAGAAAAGAAATGGGTTTTGCAAAGATTGTCTATATTTGACAGCAGCATAATAAAACTCTTGAAATTGTCTTGTGTCTTTTTTTTCTTGTTTGCCTCCCCACTCCTTTGTCTTTTTGTTCAGGTCCCCTCAGGGTAAAGAGGTTCAATTACTGAGGTTTTTATCTTGTAAAGTCTGAAATCTGTAACAGCCAGTCAGATCCCTCCGCATTCAACCAACATGTAGCCGTGCAAACTGTGCTTTTGACGACGTGTGTGTGTGTTTGTGTGTGCGTGCCTCCAATTCAAGAGGCAATGCCAAACACAAAAAATAAACAAAGATGTCGGTCAATAAAACCAGAAGCAGAGGAGAAAAACAACAAGGACACTTGTTTATGCTGGAAATGACATCACATCAAACTGAACCTTCCATGTTCCAGCTGCAAGTCTCAACACCAGTGGCATTTACTAATTGTTGTGCTTAGTGGTCCGGTTAACTATCATTAACAAAACACACTGATAACTAGATTTATCTGCATTTTAAGCATTCAAACATCACTGCAGCATGTTTCCTAACAGTGTTTTAGAGTTTTATCTGTCTAATTGAATCAGATGCCAACCAGCAGAAGTGAAAATAAAACATTTATTGCTGCAGCTGTTTTGAAGTGAGAAACCTTCAATCCTTTAAGTCAAAATTCAGATTTAAGGTAGCGTTCCAGCATTTATTTATTTTTTCAACTTGAAACTTTGACAAAAAAAAAAACACAGTGTGTTGTTGTTATGCTCATTAATCAGCAGGAACAGAGACACAAAAACTGCATCAAATTAAAGAACATAAGACTTCAGGGAGCCTCACAGATTGTGCAGAAAGTCAGAGAGGGGAGGGCAGTTTCTTGACTGAAAGGGCGACACTATCAACCAAGACTGTGGTGTTGTTTTGTTAAGATCTTATGTTGACCTGGTGAATTTCCTGGTTTAAAAATTCAACAACTAATCATGTTTAGACAGGACTTTAATAAAACCAGATTATACTGAAAAATGAGAATTTTATCGTCACATTCATTTTTCTCAGACAATTCCAAAGGTTTTACAAAACAAATGTTGTAGTCGTAACAAGGGGGCTTTCAGCCTTTGGAAATACCCTTTTTTGTGTTCCAAAAAATATCTTGGCAGAACTGATTGCCCCATTTCCTTTGGGATGTGTTTGAAAAGGAAATCAGGCCTGGGGGAAGGCCAGGTCAGTAAACTGCAGCTGGCTTTTCCCCAAACAGAAGATATGGTTTCCTTCAACACAGTGATGATCGTGGGTCATCAGTGAGCTTGAGCTCACTTTTTCAAGCTGCATACTGTTTATCAAGCTTTAACTATATGCAGTGTTCTAACAGCATACATTTTCTGAGACTAACTTTGTTGTTTTCTTTGCTGTCTGGTTTTGAGCAGGGAATCCCCCAAAGTTTGAGACGCTTTTATCCAGTCTGTGGTTCTCCACTCAGCTTCGAATTTCAAATCATGCAAGCATTTATTGTACCACAGAAGTGGGGAAAAAATACAGCTGTTGTTAACAACTGCAACTTCTCATTAGCAGTTAAATAGTTGCCCTAATTTGAAAATGACATTTTACCAATACATTGTCCTAAGATTAGTCTCTAAACAAATGAAAAGAATAAAAACTGAGGGGTTTTGGAGCTGAAATGCGACAGAGGATTTATGTTTTTTTATTGTTTTTTACCCCCTCATGTTATTCAGCATTTCAATGTATTTTCAAGCCATAAGGGTGGCACTGATTGACCCCACCATGTGCCACCCCAAATAACTGAGTGGGTGTGGATCTTTGATTTTGTTTTTGCATTTAGAATTCAGTAAAGTTTGTCTTCAGCTACTTTTACACTAATCTTCAGCTTTGCATGTCTAAAAATGGCTGAATAATAAGTTGTGACTAGCTTAGTATGTTTCTTTGTAATCATTCTTAGCTTTGATCACACAAAGCTTTTAGCTCAATGATTTTTTAAAAAAAGCTGAATTAAATTTGGAATTAGCTGTGGCAGCCATCTTGGACCCTTAAAATAAAAAAAACCTTGGCCACCCCTGTGCCACAAAAAGTCTAGCTCCGCCCCTGCAGTGAAGAGCCAGGGAACAGACCTCAAAGAAAAACAGAGCAGTAGAAAATAAAGACAGTAATTAAGTTGCATTGTTATAAAAGAAAAGTGATCAATATCTAAATTAAAATTAATACCAAAAAACAAACAGTGTTATTTGTCGTTCAAAGTATTGGATTTGTCCAGCTCAAAAAACTAAGTTGAAACCAGTTTCTATTGTCCAAATGAGGGAGGAATAAAGATTTTCTCTATTCAATGGAGCGAAATCCTCCAGACGGCCGTAGGCTAAACAGCTTCCATTAACCTGGACCAGGTCCCTCAACAAGGATCATTACCAACCATTCATGGTTGAACTGCAGAAGAAGGAGATGTAAGTACTTGAGAACAGCCAGGTTGTTGACTGAGTGGGATTTTCTGTGTGAGCTGTCAGACTGGGGTACTTTCAGCTCGTTTCAAGGGTTTTCCAACGTAATTTGTACTGTTAAAAAATACATACAGGACCTGCCGGAGAATGTGAGGAGTGAAGACTCAAACTGTGCGAAACAGCTGCAGATAAAATCGCTCTAAAGACAGCGGGTAGAGAGCTCTTGTGTTTTTTAAATATGACTCTTAAATCTGAATGAAGCGTAGCGAATCACAGCGTGAGCCTCACGCATTAAATGGAGGAACAGAGTTTTCTGCTGAATGATTTTATGTTTCTACATCACAGAAACAAGAGAAAAAAACCTCACTAAGGAGGAAGGGCCATGTGGTAAAGATGCTTGCCAGGTGTGTGTGTTTGTATTTAAGCACAAACAGGGGGCACGACTGACTGCGAGTGCAGAGAGACTAGGCCAACATCCTACAGGGATTATAACTCCCATCTGCCCTGAGATTTACTCGTTTTCCTTCAGTGCTGGAGTCTGCCAATGTTGGATGGAGATATTTGCTGCTCCGCTTCCATTTGGCTCTCAGTCCTGCAGCCGTGAAGCTTTTATCTTCTATTTCCTATTATTTACTGTGAAAACAAATCTGTCAGCTTCTCTCGCAAAGGGAAAAAAAATGTTACTGCATTTCCAACAAGCTCACTTTTTTATTACATAAGCTGGTATTATTTGTCAAACAAGGGAAAGCCAGAAATGTGCTTTCGTATTCCTCTGTCTCTTATTTTAATCTTTTGTTTTCTGGGCAGATTTGTGTTATTTTTTGACTTAGTGTTTTTACCTTTATTGTCTTTGATATCCACCGCTGCCTGGGCCTCCAGCAGCAGAGAGATCAGCTCCTTGTTTCCACTCAGGGCAGCATGGTGCAACGGTGACAACCTTTAACGCACACGGACATGGATTATTTGTGGAAAATACACACATGTAGGCTGTGTTGAGCCCTGAGTATAACTTTGCTGAATTAATCTTCAGCGTACAGCCGCTCCACCCCTCAGCTCTATTGTGAAAGATGGGCGGGTGGGGGGGTGGGATGACCTACTTCCATTAATAAGCAATCTTGCTACCCTGGAGTGGAGCGTACAGGCAGGGGCATCTATGTGTGAATGTGTTTGTCTGTGTCTAATGGATCCCTGGTGAATATAAGAGTCGGTCCCCGGAGTTAAATCAACGAGTCATCAGTCATTACACGAGGAGCAGAGCCCAATTATTTGATTCCGACCAACACGATTAGAAAAATCGTCCTTATTCGAAGAGGCAGAATTACAAACCAAGCGTGAGCACATGAAGGTTTTCACTAATTTTGTGCTAAATATAGATCCAGCTAAAAACATAAGTTGAAATTCAAACATAACAAGGAGGAATATATGAGCAGATTAGAAAAACAGTTTTTGCCTAAAGTTAAAATTAAATAAAATTAGAGATGAGTGAGATTAGACTATGATGACCTTAAGCCAAAAAAAAAAAACATGGTTACTGTTTTATGGTGCTATAACACAAATATCAAAATGTACAGCGTTGCAGCTTAAGTGTCACATTTGATATGGATATAGATATTTATAGCTGAAGTTATATAACATTATTATTTATTTTCACGAATAAACATTTAGGCAAACATTTAAATATCTAATATTTGTTTCTGGTACATTTATTTGTGGTCTTTTAGCCACAGTAGAGGATGGATGGTTTTATGATAATGGGTTTTTGATAACTTATTTCAAGAAAATGATCTTCATTTACTCTTTTCTGTTTGCTCTGTATTTTGTTTCATGCCTTACATTCTTGTCTTATTTCTTGGTTTTGTCTGTCGTCATAAAAGACAAGATTTTGTTTGAAAACACACCATCTCTAAGGAAATGAGGAAAGTTATAATAATATTAAATATATTAATAAGGAGACCTATTAAAATAGTTTTTTTTAAATTTCTTTATTTTGAAGTAAATAAGATTTTCGTGACAAAACCTTATATAGTGAAGTACAACTCTTACTATTAGTATACCAAACCAGATGATTATTTTCTCTCCATCATGGCTGGAATAAATCTTGTCTCTTCTCAAGTAAATCTAAGAGCAGCTGTTAATATTTATGAAATGTTAACTTAATTAATGTTAATGTAACTGTCTGTGTTCCTGTGTTTGTATGTTAACAAAATATTTTATAGGTCACTAAACAGATTTTAATGAAACTTTGGCCACTTCAGCTTATAAATGAGGTTATAACCCATCAATTTTACAGATAGAGCAAACAAGTGGTGTGGTAATAGCTGAAAGTCAACCCCAACACAAACTCTGACCGCTAAAAGATCAAATGTTTGAAATTCTGTTCTGCAACAAGCCAGGATATATGAAATCTCTCAAAGAATGCTAGTTTATGTTTTTCAGTTAAAACAGGAAATGGATAAAATAATAACAAAAGAAGGAAGTTGTGATGAAAGAGGTGTGATAAGAAGCCTCTCACCCGTCTGCATCCTGGATGTTAACGTTAACTCGCTTGGCTGCTCCGAGGAGCTCTGAAAGAGAAACAAAAAGTTTTAAAAAAAAAGGTCTAAATTCAGAGTCAAATATGTTCAGTTTTGTTGTTTAGACTTCTGATATTTGACTCCCTGCTGGTGGTGTTAAATCAACACTTTCAAAACTGTGACAAATCAAAAACCACCGTCTGCCTTTGAAATTGTTCTGACAATAAAAAGATTAAGTGAAGGAGTCATGAAGACAAACTGAAGGCGCTTTGGAATTTAAAAACACTGTGATTTTGTATGAAAGATGCCAATTTAATTTATATTTAAAATAAATATTAGGACATTCACCCAAATTGATCTTGAAGGCAAAAGGAGACAACATAAAACCATAAAACCTCAATTGGATTTATTTTCCCACATTTTCCCTTTAAAATTAATAAACTATTAAAGAAATTATCTCTGTACAAATATAGCATACTTTGCTTAAATGGAGGACGAGACAAACAACCTTAAAAACACTATTAAAAAAGCTTAAAGGAAACAGGAAGTTAAACTTATCAAATAAAACTGCATCTTCACTTGGCTGAAAATGTAAAATATTATTTCTCAGTAGAATTTTGCAGTTCAGTCAGTAGTTTGTTGATCTGATCAATTTGTTTAATTAATATTTACAATATTTAGATGTCATTTGGTCAATAAAACTTATAATAAATATTAAAATACTCAGCATAGGTCACTGAAATTCAAAGTTGACATATTTTCCAAATGTCCAAACCCCAAAGATACAAAGATGATCAAACATAATCAGTAGAAAAAGATATAAATAAACCAATTAAAATACATGGATTTATATTTCTGAATCTTTTATTATGCTTCTATGACAAATGGCAGAAAACTTTAATTCTTTGCTTAGAACTATGAAAATATTTGTTAGGAAAAAAAATCATTGCTGTATTTTTTCTTGCTCATTATGTGTGATTTTGCTTCAGTGCATCTCTCATATGATTGTGTAATTTCTATATGTGTGATTATATAACTGATCATGTGCACATATAGGAACCAGCATTAATTGTTAGAAGCTGAAAAATGTCCTAAAAGGACCGAATAAAATTTGCTTGTTTGTCTTTTTACCTCTAACTTTTTATTATTTTTATTTTGTTTTGTTTTATTTTATTTTATTTAGACAAACCCTCTTAATCCACTGGCTATAATCTGTAGCTGCTCTGTAATCTGCAGAAAAGCTTCTCCCTCTCCCTGCAGCTTGATCTGCTCCTCATCCCTTCATTCTGCTCTCACACTCTAATTTTCCCTGTAATTTGCTAAAGAGTGCGAGCTGATTGGTGCTTCTGCTGGCTCTGTTTACATTCTGCAGCTGACATCATTTTCCTGCGCGCGTGTGTGTGCGCACGCATGTGCATTAGAGAGAGTGAGTGGCTGTTTGTGCGCACATATAGTTTCCCCCACCCCCGGTATTTATGCTGGATTAAAAATAAAACTCAAACCATCCCCCTGGCTGATGAGTCGATGCCATCATCGAAGCCCCATGGGGCCAAAGGAACCCCCAAAGTTTCCTTAACAGTTTTTGTTACTCATGATTGGTTCAGATTATGTTACATTTTTTAAAAAAAAGTAATTTCTTAATTAAATGACCATTATTGGAATCTCAACCCTTTTAAAAGGTAAAGAAATCCCACTATAACAAGCTGAGAAACCTGATTCAACATGACAAATCTGTATTTCTTAAATTTGAGCTAGAGTTAAACAGGCATTTAATTGGACAAAATTTAGGTTTGAGTGAAGCTTTATGCTACTGTTTGTCCTTTATCACACTTTTTTAAGCATTCTGGAGATTTCCTCGCTTCTTTTACTTATTCTGCCTGATTCTTAGTTATTTCAAACTCTAATGTTAAATTAAATCAAGTAATAATTTTACTTTTGCACTGACTACAGCACAAGAGTAATGTTTGTGTCCTTGGACTGGGGATCGTATTCTTTTATCATAAATTTAGGCATAACACTGAAACCGAGCTGCCGTTACCACGGCAACCCCTCAACGCGCCATCCTCGGGCTGTCAATCACTTGGCAGGCTCCGACATGATAATATAATCTCCATCAAGCTGTAACTACAGCGCTGTCCGATCCGGACTTTATCAGACACTGAAATCTGGTCCTTTGCTTAGTGTTGGAACCAACCAGGCCGTGGCTGCTGGAGCACACACCCAAACAACCACGAGAGGGGCAGTGGAGGGTTTCTCATGGTTCTCATTACCAGAGAGGTTCTGAAGTCCAGTTTCTCTCACCTCTAACCTTTACTGACATCATGCATTTAGAGTTTTGGTGTAACAAGTAGTCCAAACCAAAGCGGTGAGGTGTCTTCTCTCTTTTTGTTTTCAAACCTCACAACCTCACACACAGTAAATCCAGTAGACTCAGTCCTGTCATTTCTTTTTGGGATCAAATAACATTCATTCATTCATTCATTCATTCATTCATTCATTCATTCATTCATTCATTCATTCATTCAGTGGGAAACAGAAAATTAATAAAATACAAAAAGCTTTATTTAAATGTATATCATTAATCAAAGAGAACAAGCATTCTCTGAAGAAACACTTTTCACCTATTGCCTTTCATGTCATAGTTTAAGATTAAAGTGCCTGTGACATGCATATCCTTCAAATACAAAAAGTCAAAGAAAACATCTTTATATTCAAGGAATTTTGGCATAATTCACACACTTTTACCCATTTTGTCACATAACTGGCATATTTTCTTTTGAATTTGTCTCAAACAAAATGAAACAAAGTGACATCAAAGGGGATCCCTTTCATGTCTCTGACTCTTCATCTCTCTGATGGTGACTCATAATAATCTACAGAAACATCCGATTCTTCTGTGTTTTTAGTTGTGGCAATGCTCTGTTTGCATGCAGACACTCCTCTTTGACATCACTTCCTGTTACTTCATATTCAAATATCTCTTTTTTTTACATATTCAAATATCTCAACGACAGTTTATATCAGCAGAGTAAATTATTTTGAATATATATTATATATATTATATTATTCATTACATAAAATGATGTCACAGGCTCTTTAAAGTGCCTGTGACACGCATATCCATGAAATACAAAACATCAAAGAAAATATATTTTTATTGAAGAAACTTGGCTTAATACACAATATTTTACCCTTTATGTCACATAATTGGCAAATTTTCTTTTGAATTTGGTTCAGCTAAAATAAAACAGGAAGTGACATCAAAGGGGAACTCTTTAAAAAAGAAACTTCCTGCTTTTTGTTTATTTAAACAATATTATTCGAACTATGACTTTTTCTCATCTCTTTATGAGTGATTAAAATAATCTAAGAACCATCAGATTCTTCTCTACAATGTGTGTTGTCTGCCATTTTAGCACAGCTCTGTTCACATGCAGACATTCCCCTTTGACATCACTTCCTGTTACTTCACATGCAAATATCTCAACAACTGTTCA
>JAUBOC010000127.1:11996627-12007469 GCA_032275365.1 Anablepsoides cearensis | reverse complement strand
ATGATACATACAGAGTACTTATGATGATACATACAGAGTACTTTTGATGATACATACAGAGTACTTTTGATGATACACAGAGGATACTTATGATACATACAGAGTACTTTTGAAAGTACACAGAGTATACTTATGATGACACATACAGAGTACTTATGATGATACATATGGAGTACATATGATGATACATATGTAGTACTTATGAAGGTACACAGAGGAAACGTATGATACATACAGAGTACTTATGATGATACATACAGAGTACTTATGAAGGTACACAGAGGATACTTAAGATACATACAGAGTACTTATGATGATACATACAGAGTACTTATGAAGGTACACAGAGGATACTTAAGATACATACAGAGTACTTATAATGATAAACATAGGATATTTTTGAGGATACTATGATGATACATATGGAGTACTTATGACGGTACAAAAAGGATACTCATGATGACACATACACAGTATATACAGAGTACCTATATGAAGGTACATGCAGTATGAAGGTACATACAGAGTACATCCAGGGTTTTTTTCAGGGAACAAAGGAGATTTATGTTGTCTTAAAACAACTTTCATCTACAAAATAAACTTTTTTTTTACAAATATTATTTTTGAAACTGTGAAACCACCTAACTAATAATTTAACTAATAATTTGACTCAAACTTTAAGAAAACATAGGAGGTATTTCCTGAGCTGAGATATGAACCCGTTAGACTGTGGAAAACGACTGATGTTACTGCATCTTTAAAAAGCAACTTTGGGTCTGCGGTATAGATTTTCACTTCTTATATTTCTGTAGTTTTTGGTTAAAAACGTGTGTATTTGACAAAACAAATACATTTCTGTAAAATATCCTCTGAGGTTTGTGACGCAATGTGCTTGTAAATGTGTCGTTCAACCACAGAACTCTAAGTGGGTCATTTGATTTTTTTGTTTTGACTTCTTTTTTTTTTTTTTTGGACTTCCTCTTAGTTATTGAGAAGTGGTGCACACTTTGAGTTTTGTTATTGTTCTTGGAAACTTCTCATATTATGTGAAGATTTCTTCCTCAACCCTAATTATGTGAATTTGTAAACATGCAGCAACACATGCAACCTTAAATAAGACCTTTGTTCCATATTTGAGTCTGATTTGATCATACATATGGTTCATTGTGCTACTAAACACAATTTGTTTAATAAAAACAGGAATGGAGCAGTTCCTCAGAGATCCTTCAGTTGAAAATGGTTAAAGATTAACATTTTGGGGCACTTTAGGAGAATATTGACATCATGTGGGGAGATAATGATATTACACTCTCCCCAAATTATTCATCACAGGATAAAAAAACAAGATATGGCTTCCTCAGTTTCAAAAATGTAATTTTGTTTCCTTTACTTTAAAATTAATTATCAGTGGAAGAGAGCAATGAGGAAGCAGACATCTGTTTTTCATCTCCAAACTGCTAAACACCAACAGATTTCTGACAGATTGGAGTTGATCTATTAAAATTCGGATACATATCTGTATCTGTGCATATTGTGTATTTTCAACTATACAAAGTTTAGCTGTTGAAGTATTTCCTCGAGTCGGACGAAAAACATAAATATATATATAACAAATGAATAAAATAAAAAACTGTATACCCCACAAAATAGTTTCAAAAAGCAAGCCAACATTTCTTTTTCAAACAGGATGTCAGAAAGTGAAAGGAATAAATCTTCCTAGAAAAAAACAAAAAAATTAGAAATAGGGATAAAAAAAACAAACCAAAAAAAAAAAAAAAAACACCACGTAGGCTCTGCGGTCAGCATTGTTTGCCTGGGAAACGCACGCAAAAAGCCTGCTCTGTCAAAATGAATGTGAAAGCAACACGTTTAGTTAAATGATGGGAACATGCAATCAGTTTATAAGAAGCATCAACAATCAAGCTCGGGCGGTTCTTATCAGACACGAGCCTGTGCCAACATCTTTGGCAGGCCAATGAAAAACTACAGAACTCAAGCGAAGTAGTTGTAGAAGTACAAGTAATATTAGATGTTGCAACAGTTTGTTCAGTAGGTGGTTCTGAGGTGACAAACAGGTTTGTTTAAATCACTTCACTGCACAGATTTCCAGCCGGCGACTTATTGAGTGAATTATGCATTCAAACAACTGAGATCATTCATTTTACTTCCACTCGTATCTCATTCCAAAAAATGTTATGCCATTTCAAAAACGTCTAGCTCCTTCAGGACATATGTCCTGTGCTATGACTTGATATTTCATCAATTTATACTTTTTGTAATATTCAGCTTCTTCTGTTTTTTTTAATTCTAATTGAAAATGGAACATCCCTTTGAAATGTTTAACTTTATCTGCATTTTTTACCTTTTGTTCGAATTCAGCTTCTACATTTTTGTGCTAATTTTAGCTTCCTTTAGCTTTTTTAAAAATATTAATTTTAGTTTTTTTTTTCATTTTTTCAGATATATTTCTGCTATTTTCAGGCTACTGATTTAAACAACTTATCTCTGTTAATTTATGCTTTTTATGCTTCTTTCAGCTGTTTTCTCCAATTTAAGCAATTTTAAAGCCATTTCAGCTAAATTCACATTTTTTGTGAGGTTAGCTTCTTACTGCTTAGTTTGGTATATGTGCTTTTTCTGCTTCTTTGTGCTACCTTCAGCCTTTTCTTCTCCAAAATGTAGCTTTTTTAAGCTATTTTGCAAGAAATTGCAAAATTAGATGCTTTTTCTGCAAAAATTTTTCAACATCAAGCATTCATGCTCCATTTCCTCCCAACAAAAATGCAAATTCTCTAGCTCACTCAGGAAACTTTTAGTAGTTTATCTAAGCTGATTTACATTAAGTCAGGACTGTTGTAACTTCACCTCACTGATCTGTTTCTAAAGTATGGAGGGGGTGAGACTCGGGGTTCATTTAGCTGTAGGACGACAGGTTGTGAGGTGTCCAGATCCACATGCTCTCCTGCAGATAAACAAAAGTGGCTGACCTGCAGATCAAGTGTTTAAAATTTGGCTTGTTGTTTTCCTTCTGCTAGGCTTCAGTAGGCAGCATACTGCACAATTTAGGCCTGTGTAAAGTACTGAAGGCTGGTTGAGAGACTCTTTTTTACACCATCACTCAAAGAGAAACTGCAGTTCAAAATACCTAGCCCATCCCACTGCAGTGGGGGTTGTGCGCAAACAGAAACAAAACAGTGACATCATGGTTGGCAGGGTTGGATGTTTACTTTTCAAATGATGAATGAGGAGTTGTCAACTGAGGACAAGCAACAATTTGCAAAGCTGTCACAAATTCGCCATAGTTTTGGTTTCAACAGACGGTGCAGGAACTTGTTCGTGCTACGATCTCCAGCTGAGGCGCACTCCAAAGAACCACCCGTATACATGCGCTGTCTCTTCTGCGCACAAAAACTGTGCCATCTTTATAATTTATAGGTTTTTCTGGAACAGCTGTACAGACGGCTGTATTTTCCAACAGCCTCGGCTTGCTGCTCCTAAGCAGAGCAGCTGAAACTAAATGATAGCAGTGTTGCTTTTTTCTGCATAAAAATGCCCACAAGGTTCTGACCAATAGCCACACTTGGACACCCTGTGAATGATAGGTTCTGCAGGAACTTGTGCACAGAACAGGTTATTGGAGGTTATGCGTGAACAAAAAGATGTAATTTTGTCACGCAACTGTGACAGTGAAAATAAATATTTTAACTACTTGCAGAGTAGAAATGAGCCTGAACTAACAATTTTTGTATGGAATTTTTCACTGACTTAAAAAGTTAGTTGTTTAAAAAAATAACACCACCTCTAAATAAGGTTGGGAAGTTGTGCAAAATGTAATTAAAAACAGAATGCAATGATTGGCTAATCTAATAGCTATCACTATGAAGAATCCCCTCTTCTTTAAACAACAGTCTGTAAACATTTAGGAACGGAGACAACCAGCTTGAGTTTGGTGCTGTTCAGCAAGTCCTGGGCAGAGCTGTAAAGTAACTAAGTACAAATACCTTTTTTACTGTACTTAAGTAGAAATTTTGGCCATCTGTACATTACTTGAGTAATTATTTTTCAACCTACTTTTTACTTCTACTTCTTACATTAAAAAAAAACAATAGGTAGAAAGTTGTTACTTTTATTTCATTTTTGTTTGTTTTCATTCCAGCTTGTTATTGTAAAAAAATTAAAATGATCCATATAAATTGTGCCTCCTAGATAAAGTGAATTTAATTGTGCTTGAATGAGAAGTATAAATATATAAAATTCTGATACATTATTAGTTTGTACACAAACAAATCATGTCACACTCCAGCAGAACATAATCATTAAAATAAAAGGCCTGTACTTAAGAAGTATTTGTATTTCATGAATTATATTATTGCATTTGACCGCAGCCCTCGGATAGATATTCATTTGGGGGAAAAGGTTTGTGCAGCCTTGATATATGTATATAAACTGAAACAGCTAGACAGTGCATCCTAAATTTAACATAAATTCATTATTTTAATACAATATAGTCATTTCTGCATTTTTTTTGGAGGGAGGTCCCCTCCTAATAAATGTCATTACAGAAAATCTAACTGCTCATTTTAAATCAATACTTTTACTTTTAATACTTAAATATCAAGTAATATTACCAAAGGAGACTTTTTACCAAAGTGATTTTTGGGTAAGATACTTGAACTTTTACTCAAGTATCACTTTGTGGTACTTTATACAACACTGATACTGGGTCTCCAGATGAATTTCTTTATTTTAAAATCAGTTTAAATAAAGTGTCACCCAGGGGCCTAATGATCACGAGAATGTGATCGTTTGAATGTGTCTTTTGATCAGAGATTTCTCCAGATTTTATAATCTTTTCATGATTTTATGGGCTTTAGATGATGAGAGTTTCAAGTCTTCCCATTTGTCCCTTGAGAATATTATTCTGCAAAAAAAAAAAAAAAACATCTTTCTAAATGCAGTTTTTTTGATCCTTTGCCCATTTTTATTTTATAGAGACTCCGCTTATCTAAATACTCATCTCTGCACAGTTTAATTATTTTTATAGAAAATTACTTTGTTCTATACATTGTATCACTTTGTATGTAAACCTTTTATTTTGCTGATTTAAACATTTAATTCTCTAGAAGTCAGATTGGCCTTGCATGAATTTGTTTTTGTTGCCCTCAAGTGGCAAAATAAATACTGCAACTTTAATATTATTTACATATCTTCTTTTGTTAATTTATAAAGAAAAAAAATCATTATATTTAGCACTCTTTAATACAGACACTATTTAACAGATATAAAATAGTATTTTTGCATCAAAAGCCTTTAGATTATTTTGTGTTGTGTTTCTTCAGAATGAATGAAAGCAGGAGGGGAAACAGAAGATGTGACCTTACAGCAAAAACATACAGTAAAAAAATGATTATATATATATAACTAGTAAAAGATCCTGATAGATGCATCATTGTTAAACTTTGTGTTGGTTTCAGCTGACAGCTCTAATATTGTTGACTCTGAGTTGACTCAGAGATATATCTCCTGCAGTAAGTACAGGCATAAAACACAATTTAACACTTGGTTCATCATATCATCTGTAGTATTAGATGAATAGGTCGGCTATAAAAAGCCTAAACATACAAACAAAAGCATGTTTACAATGATAT
Source organism: Anablepsoides cearensis (assembly GCA_032275365.1). NCBI lineage: Eukaryota > Metazoa > Chordata > Actinopteri > Cyprinodontiformes > Rivulidae > Anablepsoides > Anablepsoides cearensis. Next base: position 12,001,821 of record JAUBOC010000127.1, on the reverse strand, counting down.
TTCACGCTGTTTTCCAACCTGAACATCGTGTTCCGGAAGTTCTGATGGTAAACAGAATCTGACCATTCACAAGCGTCTCTGTGAGAGGCTGACCAATGAGCTGCGAGCTGATGGGCGGGACTTTAGATGACGTACACATACATTTACATGGTTGCTTTTCAGTGTGACCAGCAGAGGGCGCATCGTCACAACATTTACTCCCTGCTTGACGCGGTCAAACTCTGACTTCAGCTTAAATCAGTTTTTGAACAAGTATTTGTATAATCATCTGATATGACATTACGTGTGAAGATAATTAACTTACAAGGTCTTTAAAAATAGATTCAGTAATGTGAAAGGGGCTGTGCTACTCTGAAGTAGTTAAGTATTAGCTCCACTTCAAACTGACTCAACAGTGAAATTCCAGTGGAGCATTGATGCATCAGGAAAACACATCAGTGTGAAAGTCTACCTAAACAAATACTTATATCCAATGCAGGACTTTTACACATAGGGGATTTCCTTTGCAATGATATTACTTTTAAAAACAAATGTTTTTCTGTAACTACAAAAAAAAAAAAAAACTTTACTAAAGTTTACTGAGAAAACCTGAAAACAATTTTACAAACCCGATTTGTTCATAACAATGTTTTTCTCCAAATGTTAAAAGAATCCATGAACAACTTGAAGTGTTTTGAGAAAGACATAACAAAAGTTTATGAAACATCAAATGGCAACATTTGTTAAGACTATACAATCAATTTGTGAGATAAAGAGACATCCATGACATCTTGTGAATTAACAATTCCATTGATAAAATAAAACGTTTTGTGTCTATTTTGATCCAAATATTTGGTGTGTTTCATACCCTGCAATAGAAGACAAACAGTAATACTCCCAGTGTGTTCCATCAAAGTAAAACACTTTGCATCTGATTACTCCATGGGTTTCTAAAATAGCCTTTTCATTGAACACTTGGGTCCAGCTACAAAGCCTCGTGGCGGCGATGTGTCTGTTTGTTGCGGTGGGCAGGTGACGGTTGAACACATCTTTTTTCTAAAGCCCCCCTCTCTTTCACATGAAACCTGTAACATCACAGGTTTACATATTCAAGAGGCAGCGGTTCCTATCTTCCACACACAACCTCCCACACACAACATGTCGGCTGAAAAGAGATTAAAAGGCTCAGATGAATCCACAATCAGAGGGGATACCCTCAAATCAAATTAGACCCCAGACCTGTTTGATGAACAAACATCACCTTTGATTTATCTATTTATTTTCAGGTAGACTGTCAGAAAATGCATATTCATGACATTACATATATATATAGTAGTGTTGTAAAGATTACAGGTTTTAAAATAGAACAGAGAACCATTTAAAGGTCGATACGCTTGACAACAGAAATGTGATTAGATTTCTGTAGTGGATTAGATTAGATTAGCAGGTACACAAACGTTTAATAATTTACTTTAAAGTCACACATCTAAAGCAAGTTTCTTCTGTTTATTGGGGAAAAAAACTTCCTTATACACTGAAAATCCTGCAGTATCATCAGAGTATAATCAGAGTACTCTGAGACACAATATTTATTTACTGTTTGTTTTCTTTTAGCTTTTTGTGAAATAAAAGTTGAAGTCAATTGTTTTTAGAAGTGTGTGGATATCCTGTCACAAAACAAACAAACACAAAACAGTCCATAAAAAATGTGTTTATATGAACTTAAGGCAACACTTCAGATCTTTTGGAGCGTGCTTCTGTGGAAAGGCTGTGAACAGTTAGCATCTTACCTGTTTCAGGTTATGAACATTTAGTATATTACCTGCTTTAGATGAATCTCTGAACGACCTTAGTTTAGAGAATCAGAGTGGACTAGACTGATGAGCTAATGGCTAGTCTGCACAGACCCAAGAAATACTGCAATATTTGTATGTTGAAGATGACTCTCAGCTACTACCACCCCAAATTTTAACTTAATAGTAGCTAAACAGACTGAGTTGTGGCCATTATTGTGGCCACAAGACAAGTTGTTTTCCCTGCTTTGGCACAGCTGATTTAAATGAATGAGTGATTGGCAAACTTCTGCAGAACTTGAAGACCTGCGGAAGAGCAGGGAAACATCTAAAACATGCAGGATAGTGGGTCATGAGGACTGAAATTGTGAACCACTGGACTAGACTGACTCAAACATTAGTCAGTTGTAGATGTACATTTAATGTCTTAATTTCCATGAGTCAATAGGTTTAACATCATGATCCAACTGGATTTTTCTAATTTCTCATAGAAGCACAACTCACCCAGACAATGCAGGAGAGAGTGTGTCTTATGAACACAGAGAAAGAAACATTATATGTTTTATAAGTGACATGAAGAGCACTGTATATACATTCTGTTTATTGATGTAAAGCTGCTCACCGCTCAATGTGGTTCCAGTTTTGCCATCAGCTGAATTGTTTGTCGATCAGTCAGCGTGGAAAATAACGGGTCCGGACCAGCTGACAGGGGGCGTATCGTCACCTATCATAGCACAATCAGACCTACTTTGGTCGATAAATAGATTCTCTTCTTTTGCTCTGCAAGGACAGCCGTCCTGTTTAATGGACAGACGGAGATATTTAAAAAAGAATGCAGGACTTTGTTTGGTCTTTGCAAGGACAGTTTTGATTTGTAGGTTTTGAACAATCTATAATATTTTGGATAAAGAACTCACTTTGTTCTTTAATTTTCAGAGTCCATGCAGACTAGTCGATAGATGAAACAGGTGAAAGTGTGATTTTTTTCTGAATCAGGGATGAATGGTTGTTTTTGTTTTTCTCTGCAGGAAAAGATGTGGAACGCAGGAATATGAATTATTTAAAGCAAAGACATTTGTTGTTTAAGCTGTTTTTTGTCTGTTAAACTGGACAACTTACAAACTACGAAATTTAATTTTGAGCAAAAATAGAAATGAGTGAATGTTGAGCTCTCTTTAAGCTACAAAAAACAACAATAGCTAAAAGCTAATAATAGCAAAACAAAAGCTAGAAGTTCAAATTTTAAAAAAAACAAAACAAAAATAAGTAATAAAGAACTAAAAGTTAGTTAAAAGCCATAAGTTGCAAGAAAAAACTAAAAGCTAAAAGTAGCAAAAAGCAAGCTAAAAGTTACAAAAATCTATGAAAAAGCACTAGCTATAAGCTAAATGAGGTAAAACAGTAGCTACAGGCTATTAAAGGTTAGCTAAAGATTGCAAAAGGCAAGTTGTCAAGAGCAAAAAAATTAGCTAAATGTAGCAACAGGCCAAACAAAAATTAAAAGTTGCAAAAGTCATCACAAAAAAAGCAAAACACTACCTTAAAGTAACAAAGCAACAACTAATGGCTGATTAAAAACAACAGTTAAAGTTTAAAGAAGGAAAATCGACCTAAAGCTAAAAGTCAGACAAAATCTAAAAAGTTGCAAAAGACAAAAGAAGCATAACACTAGCCTATAGCTCAAAAATAACAAAGCAGTAGCTACAGACTGAAAAGGGTAAAAGGGTTGGTCAAAAGAAGCAACGACAGCAGCTTAAAGCAGCAACATCCATTATCTATATTCCTTTCAGGGTCACGGGGGTCATATCCAGTGTGAGGCTGGGTACACCCTGGACAGGTCGCAAGTCCATCACAGAGCTAAATAGGCTATTTAAAATGAGCAAGACATAAACTAAAGAGACTATATTTTATTTTATTATCTTTAAAACGAGCCTCTTTATTAGCTAAATAAATGAGAATCAGTTGTGATTTCTTGTGATCATACAGTAGAAATAGAATCTCACAGATAAATATTATTAACTTTGTCACAACATACCTTTTATTTACACAGTAGCTATGGCTGCATATCTTAACACGTTTTCTACAAATAACAGCAGCTTTTTGAACCTGGGGCCCTGAAGGCCTTTTGTGGCACCTGTCAAAAAAAAACAACCAAAAAACAAAAGTCTGCCGGTGTTCTCTACCTGAGGCTCCAATTAATGACAGACAAGTCTGCGCGCGCATATACAATATACATACTGGTAGTTTGAAGAAGCAGCGCGTGGCAGTGCGTGTTTGTGCGTCTGTGAGAGAGAAAGAGCTGCAACACTCTGCTGCGAACAGGGAAGCAGCAGGCGCGCCGCACGCGGACCCGCCGGAAGAAACACCAGCAGCTGTGAGCCCGAGCTGCTGGACGCAGACCGTCAAAAACACCGGCAGCACGAGCGACACCGCGGCGGACAGCGGGGCGGAGAGGAGGAGAAGGAGAAAGAGGAGGAGGAGGAGGTACCTGCGCTCGTTTCGCCTCACCGCCTCCGTCGTGTCTCCCTCTCTGTCGTTCGCTCTCCTCACCCCTCGTACCTCTCGGACCGCCGCCGCCGCCGCTTCCTCGTTAAGATGGCTGACCCCACCAGCGACGGAGAGGCACCGGAGAGCGCGCGCGGCTTCGCCCGCCAGGGAGCCCTCCGTCAGAAGAATGTGCACGAGGTGAAGGACCACAAGTTCATCGCGCGCTTCTTCAAGCAGCCAACCTTCTGCAGCCACTGCACGGACTTCATCTGGTGAGTGAGCGCGCGCCTGTATGTGTATGTGTGTATGCGCGCGCGCGCGGGCGAGGAGGCGAAAGGACACAGGTGAATCACTTGCTGCTGCTGCGGCGCCTCTCTAATCGGCCCTGTGTGGACACTAAACACCGCAGTGATGCGTTCACGGTCCCTACGGTTCTCCGCAGTCCCCCTCAATGCGACAGCACCGCGGGGCCTTTTGGGGGGCGGTGGAGGAGGGGGGAGAGATGCGCGGCAGAGGACCCGCTGCCGCTCCGCGTTTTTACCGCATCGCCCCCCCCCCGACAGGCTCCTCCGAAAAACTGGAGGAATGCTGCTGGAGACAAGGGGCCCCGCTGTCGCTGCTGCCTCTGCTGCAGCTGTGTGTTGATGAGTGACTGGATATGTAACCTGTGTGTGTGTGAGCGCGCGTCAGTCAGTGAATTCCTGAAATTTCACATCCTTGTCTTTCTGTTCACAGGGGCTTTGGGAAGCAGGGATTCCAGTGCCAAGGTAAGTGCAGCGGCTCATTCACAAATTGCTCCTCTGCATATGGCTGTGGGTGTGTGGACGGATGTTCACTGTCTGAAGGAGTGTTGTTGCTTTCTGAGTGTGTGTGTGTGTGTGTGTGTGTGTGTGTGTGTGTGTGTGTGTGTGTGTGTGTGTGTGTGTGTGTGTGTG
>JAUBOC010000127.1:11938078-11948199 GCA_032275365.1 Anablepsoides cearensis | reverse complement strand
AATAATAATAATAATAATAATAATAATAATAATAATAATAATAATAATAATAATAATAATGCATTTTATTTATAGGCACCTTTCAAAACTTCCACAGTCTCTTTGAATCAATGTTTAAATTAAAATAGAACAGAAAGCATCATAAAAACGATTTAATAAGAATAAAATAGTGCAAAGAATTAGGCAACAATAATAAATAATAACCTGACATATTATAATTTGATATTTTTGCTATCACTGCCATATTTAAACACATTTTTCACATCCTTCATTCAGCTAAAAGAAAGCAATAATAATGCTAAAAAAGGTAAACAACATTCCTCACTGCAAGCAGCTAAAATCATAAATATTATATAAAATCCTCTGTCCAGTCACCGGATACTCTTGTCTTATTTTTTTTATAAACCCTTGTTATTTCCGGTTCCGCCCAGCGCCATTTTGATGAAACAGCGAGAAGAGGAGAAACATCAACCACCGAAATGGATTTTATAGACTCAAACTAAAATATCAACTGGACAACTTGCGGATTTTGGAGTGGACAAATAATCGTGAAAGAGGATTTTTTTCTCTACTGACTATGGTTGGATTTTTGTCGGTTTTTCGTCAGTGGGTCGGGTTATTAATGTTAGCTTAGCTATCCGTTAGCTTTTGTTAGGTGTTGCAAAATGTGGTGAGGCTAAATGTAGCATGTTAGCTGTGTTTTACGTTTTACACGGAGCGGTATTGTTTTAGTAAAATGATAGAAGTTTAACAGCAGCGATATAAACATTGTGAAGTCTTTCTGGATTTTTCTACAGTTTTGTGGACTTTTTGTGAAGCTTGTTTGTCTGTTTTTGATTAAAAGAAAAACTAAGAAGGCCAACCAGGACTGTGGCTCGGAAAGCCTTGCGGCCTAGCCGTTTGGGCTTTCTACCAAGGACATTTCACCAAGGACTTGGGCAGATTTACTCCCATGTAACGATACACGTTCTGCTGCATGGACTATTTTGGATTTAATCGCACTCTGATTTGTAATATTGGACTCTGAAGAACTGACGAGGTCCACTGTGCCTCCAAATGGTGCTTTGGCCTCACATCTCGTTCATTTTTGTTTGGCAATGAACGATAAAGACTGTCGTCACCTGCAAGCTGAATCTTTGCCTGTTTCAGCATTCATTTTGTCAAGTGTTTCCTCGAATATAAAGAAGGTTTACCAATTAAAGTTGCCGCATTTAGCCTAACTGTGTTCAGTGTTGACGCTGTTTGATTTTCTCATAACAGACCTGTGTTCTTGAAAAAAAAAATCATCTGTCTGATTGACGTTATTTAGAGCTGTGAAAATGTCGTGTGTTCACTATAAGTTTTCCTCCAAACTGGACTACAACACAGTCACTTTCGATGGGCTGCATATCACTCTCAGTGAGCTTAAGAGGCAGATTATGGCCCGGGAGCGCCTCAAGGCTACAGACTGCGACCTGCAGATCACCAATGCACAGACCCGAGAAGGTATATTGACTGTTTACATGATACATTACGGCTATAATGTTATAAAACACCCGTTCATTTAGGTTGTGATAAAAACTGGTGGGTAAAAATCATGTTTTTAATGTTATTTTTTGCAGTAATATTTATGACCAGCTTTTTACTATGAACCTCTTTCAGATTTACTAAAATATTATTTTTGAGTAGTCTTACCTAAATACACTATGAGAGAAATGGAAAATAAATCGGCGAAGACAAAAGTGTAGAGTACTAACTTAAATTAAACAGAAGTTAAAAAATTAACATATGTTTACACACATAGCAATTTCAGAAAACTTACAAGATGCAGGACTTCATTTTTTATTTTTGAAAGTTTGGAAAAAGCAGCAACAGACAATTGATTCTGAGGTAAATTATGTCATTTATCTTTTTACGTTTGCCTGTCTACTTGAGTAATCCTGCTTATCTACTTTGGCATCCCTGCCAGTGGGATCTATTTGACACTCAGGAAAAATCTGGCTTATCATAGTCTACAGTTGTAATGAAAATTGTACAGATTTCTTGTGTTTTGCACTGATTTTCCTTTTGTTTTATAGAATACACAGACGATGACGCACATATCCCAAAACATTCATCTGTGATCGTTCGTCGCACTCCGATTGGTGGAGTAAAACCTGCTGGCAGGACGTTCATTGTGTACGTGTCCCTAAAATGCTAAATTGTGCTCAAAATATGAGTGTGTAACATCATAGCTTAAACATTTTTAAGCAATTTACTTGCTTTTCTTTTTAATTGTAGTTGTAAACTCGATTCTCTGTTTTGCCATGAGCTAATTCTTGCTCTTTTTGTTTGTTTGCAGTGATCGTTCTGACTCAGCTGTGGTGGGATCTTCTAGACCCGTATGTAAAACAAACAAAAAACAACACGCTCTCCTCCTCCACACCTCTCTTTCTCCCACTCTATCTGGCTTTAGTCACCTTTCTCGAGAACATTCTGTCAACAAAAATCAAGATGTATTTTTTTGTTCAGTTTGTGTTTTCTAGAGTTTTGTTGCTCTCAACTTCTAAATGTTGTTTGATGCCTATTTTGGGTTGGGTTTTTTGACATCAGAGCAATTAACATCCATTGTTATGATCTTTAAAACCCTGGGTTCATAACTGTTTTGAATTTCTTAAATGAAAGTACATAATGGCTGAAAAGATAAATTAAAGAGCAAAAACAAAGTAGGCAACATTTTTTTTCATGCATTGACATAAATAATTGTTGAATTGTTGCCATGTTGCATTTTTCTGACAGATTTAAACATGATTGTATTTCATGATGAAATGGTTTTGTCGCCTGCTTCAGTTCAGGCAAATATGTTTAAAAGTTATTTGTAAAAGGTATTTTTGTATTGATAATTAATTGTCATGTGTTTTACTGTGAAATTATTTGATCTGGTTTAAAAACTCAAATAATTAAAGTGTGGATGAGATTGATTGTAATTAACTCTTAATTGCATTTATGTGACTAAGGTCGTGAGTGGAACAGTTGTACAAGTTTGTTTTTATTTATTTTCTGAATTTAATTTTAGGATTATGCTGCTAAAACAAATTATTCTCAGATGTGTTTTCAGTAACCGCTTATCAATGTCAGTTGTTTTGTCTTGTACAATTTCATCATGAACCTGTTCTGTTCTGCCTTCAATATGGACTGCACAAAAACCTTGAATCTTACCAGCTCATTTGACCCTGCTGAGTCACAGAAATAACTTAAATTCTCAGTGCCTATTTTTACAAGGAGTCCAGGACTAGATGAAAGTGTAATTGTACAAGTGTGTTTTTTTAAGGGTGGGGGAAACCGTAAGAAGCTCATTTTTTGACAAGTTTCTGTGATGAGACCTCATCACGAGTATTTAAACATAATCAGTAAAGGAAATGCCTTGTAAACCTCTTGAGGCTTTTAACGGTTACTACAGTGAAAAAGTACCCTGGTGTAGTGTGTCCTGTAAGCTGTAAGCTGCAGAACCTTATCAATAAAGTTGTTCAGTGGTTCAGTGTGAGAACCACTTGCACCAGATCCCTGTGTGTTCCCTCCACAGCAAATTGCAATAACCACTGTTTCCTCTGAGCCCCGTGGATTGTAATGGACACGCCATCTGCATAGTTTGCCTGCTTTGCTAATAAATCTTTTTCTAAAGAATCAGGCAACTTTTTAAATACTCATTTTATGCTTGAGAGTAGATTATAATTCCTAGTTAGTTTTGCAAAGATGTTTAACCGTTTTAAAGTCTAGTAGTGCAAGGCTATTTGAAGAGGCAATTTAAATTATTTCTGACCAGTGCACAGCAGTTTTGACCTAATAGCCATTTATTTTTGACACTTTGTTTAATTTGTTAGCAGTGCCTAATGCAGATTTATTAGATTTTTTTAAATTATTTCCTGAGCCATTGAGTGGAATTGACCGGTCATTAAAATCCTGTTAAGTCAGCATAGTTTGAAAGATGTAATAGTTTTAATAGAATATATTTTTTTAAGAAATAGAGGTAAACTAAATAAATAATTCACAAAGGAAAAGTAAAATCAATGTCCTTTATTGTAAACTGGCAGCAGGTTATTTTATAGAAACATTAGCACATCTCACAAATTTGTCCTTGTAAATGGTTAGGATAAACAAGAGTTCAAGATTTTAAATGCCTCTTTGTTTTTGAGTCAGTCAGAGAAATGAATGTTAGCACATTATCTAGTTTATGTCTTGGTGCTCGTTCACACACCTCTAGATTTCAGATCTGTAACAAAGGCGCTAATATGTTGCGAAGACATGAGTGAACTGGACACAGATGTGGTGGAATACTGGGCTCTTCCAGTGTGTTTAGTAGATATGTTAACATTTTTCATTTATATACTCTGGTTCTCCTGCAGACGGATTCTTCTCCTTCTTTGACTCTTGCCCAGCTTGCCAAGGTAGTCCTCCTACAAATGCTTGACATAAAGAGAATCATTTCCCTAAGTAAAATTAAAGAAGTGTTGTCTTCCTTTTAATTTGTTCCCTTTTTTATTTCTGTCTTATTCCACTGTATGTTTTAGACCCCAAACTTGGTAGATGCAAATGCATCCGAAGAGGACAAGATTAAAGCCATGATGACTCAGTCGAACCATGAATATGATATTATACAGTTAGTAAACTTTACACGCTTCATATTCCTTCTACTGTAATCAAATTCTTCTGTAAATGAAACCAATGAACTTGTACTACTTTACTAAATTTGACTTTGATGTTTTAGTTATTCCAAAAAGGCGATTGGACCACCTCCTGCTAACTATCTCTGCTATCGCTGTGAGAAGACTGGTCACCACATTCGAAACTGTCCCCTGGCGGTAATCATTGAGTATTTTTTAGTTGTAATTATCTTAATTTTCTCACTTAAAATAACTTTTTTTTCTTTTGGCATTGTCAGTTGCAGGATAAAAATTCTGAGGGTCCTAAACCGGTAAAAACCAGTAAGGGCATACCACAGAGCTTCATGGTGAAAGTGGAGCCAGGAGCCAAAGGAGCCATGTTGACCAGCACTGGAGAATATGCCATACCAGCTATAGATGCGTATGTCCGCTGAAAATGTCCACTGTTTTGTATAAATGTGTTATTCACGGAATAACATGTTTTCTTTTTGGCGTTTCACATGATAGTTCCTGATGTTTTATTTTTCCTGTTATTGCCCTCAAAATGAAAAAAATGTCCATTTTTATTTTTAGGGAGGCATATGCTCAAGGGAAGAAAGAGCGTCCTCCGTTTGTCCCTCGTGAACAGTCGTCGTCTGAGGATGATGCAGACCCAATCCCAGATGAACTGCTCTGTCCGATCTGCAATGACCTGATGACTGACGCTGTGGTTATACCCTGCTGTGGAAACAGTTACTGTGATGACTGTGAGTGAATAATTAATGAAATCTAGTGCGTCAGTTTATGTTGATGCCTTAAATATTTCAAATACATTGATGCATCAGTGGTATTGCGCATTAGTGATATTCTACTCAGTCGGATCATTGATTATTCTAGATCAAAGTGATTGAATGGGCTCTAGGAAATCTCCTGTTTAACATGCATAATGGTCTGTCTATTTTCAGGTATAAGGACTTTTTTGTTGGACTCAGAGGAGCACATCTGCTTCACATGCAAACAGTCAGATGTGTCACCTGATAATCTCATTGCCAACAAGTTTCTACGACAGGTATTTTCTCCAAATACCTGGATTTTTGTGGGGTTTGGGATTATTTGAATTGATTTAAAAATTGTGAACTGTGTTTTTCGTCTTGTAGGCTGTGAACAACTTTAGGAATGAGACGGGTTACACCAAACATGGACGCAAGCACGTTCAGCATGCAGCCCCTCCTCCACTTCGCCCACAGTTGGTCAGGCCTCTGCATTCGAGACAGCAGGACCCCCTTCTGGCCAATGTGTCTCACCCTCCATCAACAAGCCTACCTCCAACAGCCCCTAAAGCAGAAGTCCCATCGCCTGCACCTTCTACTTCTGCAGCTGCTGCCACACCTCCTACTCCTGTTGCTCCTGCAACGCCTAGTCCTCCTCATGCTGCTGCCATTGAAGAAGGACAGGCTTCACCGGCACCTGCACCGGCGCCTGAACCCATTGTTGACAGCCATTCTCCTGAACACTCACACAGCCAGAGTGAGCCTCCTCCTCTAGGGTAAGTGTTGTTAATGCTGGCTGGTAATATATTTCCATAAAACTTGGATGTCAAAAAATGAGGGAGCTATAGAGATATCTGGAAGCAAAAGCCCAATACACATGAATGGGAGATGTGACATCATTTGTACTAGTAAGAATAATAACCTTTCTTTCTAAAATGTTACTTTTAGATAGGAAGAATGTTGTTTCAGATGTCTGGAATGTTAATTTTGACCAGTAAGAATGTATTTGAGATATCTCTAATAGATATTCAGTCAAGCTAATAAATGTCCAAAGATTTACAGGTATCTGAAACTTAATTCCTAATAGTTTAATTTTGTTTTTAGAAATTCCCAAATTCAGTTTCTGCTAACAAAAATGTAATTGTGAAAATCTATAGTCTGTTCTGAGTATTAGGAATGTAATTTTAACCAGTAAAAATCCTATTTTAATGATCTACAAATGGAACAACAGAGAGGAGCGCGCTTTGAATAAATATCAAAATGGCTTGCCATAGAGGCTTCTTTGATTTTTAAAATGCACCCTTTTCTTTCAGGGAGGCTGATTTAGATCCAGATGTGACTCAAGAATCTTCAGGACCATCAAAAAGTACTTCACAGGTGGGTCCATAATCTTGTAGGCCAGGGTTTTTAAATTGCAATTTTAAATACCTAACCTAATTTAAAGAAAAGATTCATAATCTGCAGCCTTTTTAAAACAAATGTAAACTTTATATATTTTTTTCAACAGAGTTACGGTTTACCTGTTATTAGTCACCTACCACCTGCAAGGCCGAGTCATTCATCAGGTTAGAAGCTTTATTTTCTAAATGATATGTGTTTTAAATGTAAATGGGAGATGACAAAATAAAATGATAATTTTATCTCTGCTATATTAGGTCACCAACCGAGGCCCAGCCAGCCACACAGAGGAGGAAACAGACACTGGTAAAACTCACCCACAATTGATCTCATCTAATTTTTCCTTTGTAAAGTCTCATTCTCATGATTCTTCCTCTTTTTCTTAACAGGTACAGAAGTAGAGGGGACCAACCCACGAGTCACCTACAGACAGCGTTACCTCCTGCACCCGTTCCTCAAGTTTATCCAGCTCCCCTGTATCCAGCCCCACCCCAGCCGTACCCTCCTGCATACAGCGCTGGGCCCGGCCTTATCCCCCCACCTGCCATCAGTTTCCAGCCTCAGCCGGTTTATGCCCCTGTACCACCTGGACTCAACCCTCCCTGGATTACTCCCAGTGCCCCTCCTGCTCTTCTGCAGTTACCACCGTCTTTAATGCAGCCCCCTTTATCTAAAGAAGATTTCTACAGACAGAGGCACCATCGACAGGACAAGTAAGTGTATTTAAACAGTTACACTATTTAATATTACTTTGGGTTTGATGTTATAAACATGTATTCAGCAGAATAGAAATTGTTTAACTGACAGGTTTTTTTGTTTTGTTTTTCTTCCAGAGTTACATCCAAACTGGATGAATTCACTAAAGATTTCCACGAAGAACTTATGAAATACAGAAATGCATCAAAAAGACTCAGACGGTCCTATTCCAGGTATTTTTGATTTAAATAATGTATCAGTTTTATTAGGCATCAGCTTGTTTGTTCAGTTTTGACAGGCTATTGTACAAACTATTAAGTTTGGTTTTGCTTTTGGTGGAAGCTGTGCACACATCACATTTACTCTAAAACACAATTTAAATAAAGTTCAGATAATGCCTAAACAGTTACGATTAGTTGATGTTTGTTATATTTATTGTGCTGTTTGAATTTTTTTTAGTGTTAACATGTTTTTTTTCCAACTTTTTTTGTTGTTTTTAGGTCTCGATCATACAGCCGCTCTCCATTCAGCCGCTCGATGAGCCGCTCACCTTATTCACGCTCTAGGTCAAGATCCAGGTCTAGATTAAGATCCAGGTCTTACTCTTTTTCTCCTGGTCGATCTCGTTCACGGTCCCATGGCCGATCTTATCCCCGCTCACCTTATTCTAGACGCAATGGACGCGGTTTTGCACGTTCACGGACAAGGTCCCGCTCTCGTTCAAGGTCGTATGGTTACCGACGCTCGGGCTCACCACGTTCACCTCTTTCCTATCGTGGAGGTTGGGATGGAGCAGAAGGTGCCAGGCCCTATAGGTCGAGGTCCCGGTCCCCTGGCGGCTATCAAAGCCGTAGCCCTGGTGGACGAAAGCCACCTCCTCGGGAATTGCTGCCGTATGACTTAAAGGGAGCCAGTCCTGGAGGCCACGAGCGTTGGGACAGAGACAGATATCGACAGTGGGAGAAGGAGTACAGAGACTGGTACAACAAGTATTACAAAGACTACGACAACAAACACCCTGCCCTGCATCACAGAGGTCATGGTAGTAGGGACCGAGAACGGGACAAAATGTCAACCTCATCCAGAGATTACTCGCCCCAGAGCAAAGGAAGACGAGGGAAAGACGATCGAGGTGGTCCACCTCACCATCCCCCATCTTCTGCTGCATCAGGTACTAAGACCAGCTCTAAAGTCTTGAAGTCAAAGAAAATCAAAAAGAAGAAGACGGGAGAGGAACCTGAACCATCACAACGATCCATGGAAAGAGGCGATGCTACTCCTGTTAGGGATGAACCAATGGATGAAACATCCCAAAACAAAACACCCCCTCTCTCTTCAAGGCCTTCAGGGGCCACTACAGCTCCTAAAGCTTCAGCTTCTAAAGGTACTGCTGCACCTGGTAAACCCACAGCCAAATTGACATCAAAGGCTCAATTGGATAAAACAAAGAAGGAAAAAGGTCAAAAGGTGAAAGCTAAAGTGAAGACTGAGGGTGTGAAGTTGAAGAAAAAGACTGGCGAAGCTGTGTTGACCAAAAAGAAAGATGCCTCAATCTCCTCTTCTGTTACTAAACCATTAAAGACTATTAAAACCAAACCAGATGATGCTTCTAACTTAACTACATCTAAAAAAGAGAAAAGCAAAAGCTCCTCTGTGAGGCCCGCCTTGATGAAAACTCCACCAGCTTCCTCCCACAATATGCCTCTACCTCATCATTCTCTTCACGACGGCCCTCGATCTAGCCACGATTTACAGGGTAGAAGAGATTTCTCAAAAGGTGATGGTCACCACCTCCATCCCAGCAGGCCCCTAATGCCTCCTCGACCGCCGTCTCCAATGGACAATTGGAGGAGGATGGGTGAGGAGGGTCGCTCTCTACTGGGACCCCCTCCCGAAAAATTTAGGAGAACAGATGGAGCTGGAGGGGATGCCACCTTTTACCTGCATCCCCATCCACTCCCACTTCCCCTCCCACTCCCACTTCCCCTTCCACTCCCACTCCACAGGCTTCCACACCCTGGGGAAAGGCCTAGTCTTCTTTCCTTGCCAGGTATTCATGAGCTGGGCCGTGGGGATATAAATCGAGGATCCATTAGACCTTCAATGGACATTCAGGTTAGTCTCAGTTATGTAATAATTTGTCACATAGTTGTCAAATCTTTAAAACTCGTTTCAGTGAAAATGCTACAATTATTTCATGTAATTCTTTATCGCGTTTGTTTGTTTGTTTTGGTCTGCAGAAGCCATTGAGGAAAATCAAGCTGAATAGAGATCTGGGGCGAAGAGGCAGTACTGAGAGAGTCCCCTCTGACAGGACAGGTCCTGAAAAGACAACATCTACCTCTGATCGATCAGCTGCTACACTGGAAGGAGACAGAGTCAGGAGTACATTAGAAGGAGCTGGCAAGAAGGAGCGGTCAACATCTGCCGAAAGGGGTGTCTCTAGAGAGCGACCAGGCAGTGCAGGAGAAAGACGCTATGGCTCCAACCGAGAGCAGGACAGAAGCTCAGGTCAGGATAGAGAGCGAGACAGACCTGGTTCTGACAGAGGCAGAGACTTTAGTTCTGACAGAGACAAAGGTAGAGACTTTAGTTCTGACAGAGACAAAGGTAGAGACTTGGGTTCTGACAGAGACAAAGGTAGAGACTTGGGTTCTGA
>JAUBOC010000127.1:11885875-11896977 GCA_032275365.1 Anablepsoides cearensis | reverse complement strand
AGATTGTAGTGTAAAGCGCTTTGAGTGCCCTGGATGGGTAGAAAGGCGCTATACAAGTACAGTCCATTTACCATTTACGATCTCATTCTGTCGTTACCTAAAACTCATGACCATAGATGAGGGTAGACTGACCGGTAAATTGAGGGCTTCGCCTTCTGGTTCAGCTCCCTGAATAGACCTTACCAGACAGGCTCGGGAGTGTGATCTTTCTATAGTTGTAACACATTCTGCAGCCCCAATTTTGAATTCAGGGGACCCGAATGTCCAGCAACATCCAGAGCCTTAAGGAATTCTGGGCGAATATCCTACAAACTTTTTAACCATCTCGGTGACCTCAGGTCTCCAGGCTCTGCTTCCACATTGGAAGATGTGTTGTGAGATTGAGGAGGTCTTCAAAAGTATTCTGCCCAACGACCCACAGCATCCCGAGTTGAAGTCAGCAGCACACCATCTCCACCATAAACAGTGTTGGTGGTGAACTGCTTTCCCCTCTGAGACGCTGCCCTCTCTGAACTCCTCCCATGCCATAGTTTTTGTTGTGGCAACCACCTGAGTCGCAATCCTCTAGTACTGCCGATACCTATTAGCTGCTTTCAAAGTCCCACTGGCCAAAAAGACCTGATAGGACTCAGTCTGACAACATCCGGTGTCCACCAGCAGGTTCGAGGGTTGCCTCCACGACAGGCACCGAAAACCTTACGACCACAGATCAGGTAAGCTGCATTGACAATGGAGGCACGGAACATGGATGGATATATTATATACTATATATAAACCATATAAAACAATGCTATATAAGCATACATTGTGACAATATGTTACCAGGGGCTATGTTTCAGGAATTCTCATTGATAAAAGGCTTGTGCTGTAACAAAAGTCTGGCGCTGGCACGGCTTCAGAAAATGACTGGCCTCAAATTTCACTCTGCTTCAAAAGATAAAACCTCACCCTTTGCAACTCTGTGTTGACACCTCCATGAGTAGTGGACAGGAAAATGGCAGAGATGTTTTCCAAAAGCGAAAACCGCTTGAAAACATATCAAACAAGTAATTTTCTGTTGGTTTGTTGCAGAACAGATGACTAAAATAGATCCCCCCTACCCTTACACTTCCAGACAACAATGCTTAACAAAAATTATATACATAAATCAAAAACAGAAACTTTTAAACTCTATGTTTTTCCCCACACATTTTTCATTTTGTTTAGTCAATATGTGGTCTTGACAGTATCCTTAAATGTTTTACTCTAAACTAGATCTCACTGCTGGTTTTGCAATTTGATTCCCCCCCACCTTTTGTGTATATAACAAAAAGACATTTCCTAAGAAGAACAAAGGCAGCTGTGTTCCACCGTGACCCCTCTCTGCACCAGAAATGATTGATTGCTTATCTCTCCACTGCACCCTCCCTTTCTTTTAATTTTTCCTCTCTTCATCCATATTTCTCACAATGTGATTCCTCATTTCTTCTTTCTGCGTCCTTGTCTATTTCATATTTCTCCCGGTTAAAAAGTCCTTTTGTAAGAATGAGAAAGCTGATGAAAAGATTTATCACTCAGAAAATAATTACTTGAATTTTTCCAATCACCTTTTCTTTTTCTCCCATGTGTAGGTAATTTAAAAACATAAACATTTTAATCAATCCTGCAAACATGGGTTAGTAGTGTAGGTGGGTATGATTGCAATTTGGTTTTCGGCTGCCACCAAACAGCAGATGATCAGTTATCTGTCTGTGTGTAGAGTGCCCCAAAATTATACTCAAGTAAGAGTAGCACTACTTCAACATAGTTTTACTCAATTAAAAGTAAAAATTGGCCACCCAAAGATTACTCAAGTAAAAGTAATAAAGTAATTTGTAAAAAGGTTACTTGAGTGCTGAGTAACTGTTCATACAACTGATTTGATGTCATCAGAAAGACAAAAAATATAACATTTTATGCAAATCCCGGCCGTTTTAAAGACTAAATTAAGACAATAATACAATTAAATAATTTACAAAATAAAATCCAGCAGAATAAACACGTTTTTTAATCAAAATTTTCTCATTAGGAAACTTATGAAACTAATACTTCCTGTATGTGTGTCTCTACTGCATTTCTGGTGAAAACATGTTTGTTCTTCAATCAGTGAAGTTACTTACAGTAGGTACATCATTCCAAAATGTTACTTAAATAAGGTTAGCAATGTTTCATGATATTACTCAAGAAAAATAAAAAGTATGATGTAGTAAAGCTACTCCTTAAAGTAATTGTTGGTTAAATTGTGATTTAAAATATTACGGTTCATTTAATTACAAGAAACTGTATGTTTGATGTGTGTCTTGTTTTTACATGTCCTCTTTATTTCTTGTATTCAGTTATGCTGTTAGAGTAAAGACACAGATGTTGATCTTTGACTTCCCAAACTGCTAACTTAGATTATGGAGTACATTTGACCATCATCACCATCACTTACGACCCTCTATTAGACAGGAGGGTCGGGGTAAAAGAACTGGAGGACCTGGGGAGAACAGGAGATTGCAGGTCGTATAACCCTTTTGAAGGGGACCCTTTAAAAACCCGACTGTTGTAAAGAAATTGAGTTCATGCTACTGACAACTGTCTGAAAGTACTTTGTCTGTATTTGGACTCCTTGCAAGTAAAAGAGAGCTCAACCAGATCTGCTGTTTGTTCGTCATTCCTTGTGATCTAGATAATTAATAGATCTAACAGTAATTTTCTCTCCAAAAATTACTTAAATAAATGTAACTTAGTCAATATAACTAGTCCACCTATATTCATGTGTGCATCTGTTCATTTGTCTGTCATTTAGCAAAATATCTTACGAACCAGTGGATTGGTTGGAATGAAATTCTCAGAAAGTATTTGTTAAACATGCATTAACAGCTTGTTTTGAATCAAAATTGAAATGAAAACCTACAAAAAAAGTTAAATCCAAAGATGAAGTGCTGATAACAAATTTTAAAAGTTTTATTGGTACAAAGAGACAAGATTTCTTCATCTCTCATTTTGTTTTTTAAACGCATGTTAAATACATTTTAAAAATCTGTTTTAAATTTGTTCACTTTTCACCCAGGAGGTACAACATCACTTTCCTGAATGGGTATTATCGTCCCGATGGCACAGACGACCATCCCTTCATTTGCTCGACAGAGAGGGAAAACGGGATGCTTCGCTGCGCTAATGTGCCACGCCGCCGTGTGGGCGGGGCTTACTGTTTCCTTGGTGCTGAGGACGCTCAGTCTGAGACTAAATTAACTGCAGACAAGCCGGTGTCTTGTGTGAACTGGTATCAATACTATAATGAGTGTCGGGCTGGGGAAGTAAACCCACACAAAGGAGCTATTAACTTTGACAATATCGGATATGCATGGATTGCCATTTTTCAGGTAAATTTACAGAGAATTTCTTAATTTAAAGCTAAGATGACATGTCAACATACTACTGTAGTTACATTTGGTTTGTTTGCTTGTCTTCCTTCAGGTAATTACTCTGGAGGGTTGGGTAGACATCATGTACTATGTGATGGATGCACACTCCTTTTACAACTTCATCTACTTCATTTTTCTCATCATAGTAAGTACTTACTCAAGCACACATTAAAGGGATAGTCTGAGGATTTCTGTAGATATGTTCTGTCAAACAGGTATCATTAAGATAAAAGGGGCCTCAGTTTAGCTAATCATTAGCCTTACCTGGAGGAAGACTCCTGCCTTTTCTTCACACTCTGTGCTCCATGACTGATGTCACAGCTGAAGGTTCTATATTACTGGATTGGACATCACGTGACTTATCGTGCGCCACACAGGAGCCATTACTACGCATTGAGTTTTGACTCGGGAACATCCATGAATGGTGGTAAAAAGGAGATGAAGCAGACATTCACACAAAGAATATCAAAAAGGGATTGAATATTTTGCCGTAAATTGTCAACACTACAACAATAAGATAACAAGATCAAGGTTATAACATTTTACAGGTGATTAATATATATATTTTTTAAATGTCGGACATGCAGGAAGTAGGTCAGTTATGCAGCTTGATTTTGACAACTTTATGTCGGGTAAACCCTTGAAAAGACTAATTTGCTGTTCCAACAAATTATTATATATTTTTCATTAATGTTATGTTAGAATAACAGTGTGAGAGGTATAAATGATGGACAGTAAATTTACATTTACTACTACTGGGCTGTACTGTGTAGATTTAGATTACTGGACTGATGTTCTGCCCTGTCAGCTTATGAAATAAATTTCGTAGTTTATGATTATATATCAGAGTAAAAAAACTCCAAAACATTTTTTTTTACTTCCACCGTACATTTCGTAAGCTAAGTGGTGGAGGGGCTGACCGTATTCATTTTACGACGAGCAGGAAGACTTTATCTTCACTTCAGCGAGAAAAAGAACCAGGAAACAAATGCAAAATTAGAATTTGATGTATAATAAATAAAATAAATGTGGTCAGCCCCTCCACCACTTGGCTTACAAAATGTATGGTATATTTGTATAGTAGTGGAGCTCATTCTTCTGTTTCCTTTTAAGAGCAATCGTTTCAGATTTTGACTGAAAGTCTAAATTATAATTGAATCTCAACACTATGACATATATAAGTTTTATGTGGCAGAAAGGAGCTTGTACAGTAAATACGTTAGCAAAAACCTATAATAAAATGTTTCCAGACTGCTTATTGATTTTTCTCTTAGGCAAACACATATGTTTTACATATCACAACATCAGCAATTTTCCCAGCTTTAATTTAAGCCATATTTTATAGAAATCGGATAAGAAATGAGGGAGCTACGAATATTTTTGTGACAGATTGATGAGCATCCCGCATTGAAACTGTACCGCTTTGTTGACATGGCTCAATGCATAGTAATGGCTCCTATGACGGCGCGTCGCTAGCTATAGCAGCGACAGGCGATGTCCAATCCAGTAATATAGATCAATGGTTCTAACCGTTGATAACTATTAGAGAGAACATGGCTTCAAAAATTCACCAGACTATCCCTTTACATCCCAGCCTGTTAAACGTGTTTAACAGCTACTTTCTGAAACGTTCGCCAGGTGGGCTCTTTCTTCATGATCAACCTGTGCCTGGTCGTCATAGCAACCCAGTTTTCCGAAACCAAGCAGCGGGAGCACGCCTTGATGAAGTCGGAGCAGCGCGCCCGCCAGCTCCACCAATCGGCGTCCACGCTGGCCAGCGACAGCCAGCCCGGCAGCTGCTATGAGGAGATCATCCGCTACCTGGCCCACCTGGGCCGCAAGGCGTGGCGGCGGGCCTCCCGCTGCTGCTCCCGGCTGCGAGCCCGTTTGCACTGCACGTGCAAGTGCAGGAAGGGGCAGCCAGGCGGCGGCGGCGGCAGCGGCGGCGGATCGGCCCGGGGGGGCGGGGGCGGCGAGATGAACGGACTCGCAAACCGGCACTCGGGCCACGCCCCTAATGACTTGTCACACCTTCACCAGCTTTATCATCTTCATCAGCAGCACCATAAGCAGACTCATCAGCCTGAGCTGGCCGTCAGCAACGGAAGGAACAGTTTTAATTATCCCTTCATTTTGCCACTCTTGAGTCACCTGGAGGATAAGCGCCAGAAGAGGACGGTTACCACGGAGACCATCAACAGAGCGCCGCAGCTGGGGCTTGAGCACGGTGAGAGTGGAGGGGTGTGTGTTTGTGTGTGTGTGTGACGGCTCTCAGGATTAGAGTATTGGACCTTGAGTCGTTCAGGTGTGGAGGTGAGGCTGGTTGAACACCTGCTTTCTGTCACAGAGTTTTTGTTTGTTTAAGTGATCTGAGCTTGACTAATTTATCACCTCCTGAGAGAATATACTTTCCACTTATGCTCCGTTCTAACATGAGATATTTACTGATGATGTGGTAAATTTACTTGGAAGCTGGAACTCAGGTTGGGGTGTGTTGCCAGACCTGGCTTAACTGTGCTGCAGCTGCAGGTCAGAAAACCAGTGGGCTTTGATTTTTGTTGTGCTCACTGCTCCAGCTAATTACTGTTAGCAGGACAAGCTGATAACTATGCATGTTTCATTACTTTAAGCATTCAAACAGTGTGGCAACATGTTTGCTCATGATTTCAGACTATATAAACAGATAAAAGTGCAAATAAACTGTTTATTTACACTAGGCAGCCATATTGTATTTTGAAGTCATATTTGATGTTGGAAAACAGACGTTCAGGTGACATTCTGATTGAACTTTTGGATTTGGAACTTGAAAATTGCGAGATCCAAGCATAAATGAGATATGTCATTAAACTGATCATTTGGTGTGAATTTCTGTAGAAAAGATATGAACAATTAATGTGTTATTTGTTGTGGATAGATCTTTGAGTTTATTTCTGACTAATGGATTGAGGACATTATAAAACTATTCAAAAAGTTTAATCGTTAATGTTAAAATATACAACAACCGTCATCTTTGCATTTTTGGCAATTTTGTTGGCATTTTCATGCATTTTTTTAAGTACTCAAGTTGCATCAGATGTGCTACAGCTAGCTGCTGCCGCCATTTGAAGACAACTATGTAAATAATCAGTCAATGCAAAATTGGTGATGAAATAAAAGTTTAGAAAACAGCGTTCAAATGAATTACAACAATCCTCTTATCCTACATAAACTAGCCGTTAGCTTGTCAATCTGGTCACAGGTAAACTCTGTTTCTCCAAACTAAGAATGTTCAAGATGCTATCTACAACAGGTAAGATACTGACAGTTCATTGCCTTTTCTCAAAGCCTCACTTCAGTAAATCTAAACTGCTGCTCTATGTGTGATGTGATGGGGCATTGTTTCAGTTTATAAAAATAGTGTTTCTGAAAACAATAACTTGAGATGCAGGATAGTTTTTGTTGCACAAAGCTGTCTGCAAAATCTCTCTTGGTAGAGGATGTTTTCTCCAGGCGGATGATAAAATGAACCATCTGTGTGTCTTTCACCATCCTCTACAAGCAAATTTAAACCAATCAGATCAGTGAACCGGTACCAGATGCACCTGTATTTATTCAGTGTCTTCATTAGGCTCGTCAGGAGGAGAGTGACAACCTTTTCAAAATAAAATGAGTCTTTAGTGTCTTTTTGCTTTAATTTAAAGAAGAATGACACTAATATATAAACTAAATTTCAAGCTCTTTCCTTACTGACTATATCACCTGCCTGTGTAATTGCTAGTATACCTCACTGTTTTGTCCACTGTGAGTTCGACACAAAGCCGCTGCCTTCAGGCCTGGCAAGATGAATTCTCTCATGGTCGTGATCTCATGATTACTGCAAAGATCCAGCTGTGTTGTAAGACATTAAAAAAAGAGCTTGAGTATCCTCAGGGCTACAGATTTTCTAATGCACTGACAAGGCAAGCAGAATGCATTAACTCACCAGTGTATTAATATATTCACGTAATTACTTTCAAGGCAGCACAGATGAGTTTCACTTGTAGGAGATCAAACTGCAGGGTATTATTATCACCGTGCATGGCTAAACTACAAAAGAGTAAATTATAAAACGTAATGTATGGAACAAATATTATGTAAACAAAACTTTGGCTTAAAAAAATCAGCATATTTGAATATGCAGATGGGTTGAAAATAATTACAAAAATTACTTGTTTAGATTTTCTGACATTTCTTGTTTGTTTTTGATGAATGTGTTTAATCTCTGATTAACGTATTGGTTCTCAAACTTTTTCTGTCAGGTCCCCCGTTTCAAGAAAGAGTTGTCTGAGCCCCACCAGACCTAACTTAACCAGGCCCCAGAACAAAATAGTAACAAGTTTTCAGATATAAGTATTGTTAATAAAGGAAATGCAGTGTTATAACCATTCTTTTCTGTTTCACTCTGACTTATTTGCTGTTGAATTTAAAAACCACAAAACATAAAAAATAGAATGAACTATTTTACATTTTCATTAGGTCAGCCTGAGCAATTCACCACTGAGCGTAAATGTTGAATTACAAAAATCTGAAAATTTAGAGATCCTAACAGGTTCATTGTTTAAAAAAAAATAAATCACTGTACTGTTTTTTTTAAAAGAGGTGCTTCAGGAAATAGCTTTTTTGTACAAGTGGAACGCAGGATGAACATAAGAGTAAGTGTTCAAAATCAAAGCAGCATTAAAAAAGAGTTTTACTCCCAACTTTGACAATCTCGACATCATCGAGGGCTTTTATTCAGGCTTTACAAAACTCTAGTGTTTCACTTTACTTAAGTGTTTTTTTTTCATTTGCTTATCCTGCTGCGACAACACACATTAATATAACATTGCTTAAAGAAACAGAGAAAATACACTTAAAATTTAAATACTGTTCTGTAAACAAAATAAAACAAACAAAAACAAGTGTTGTTGGGGCACTTCTCACATAGAATAAGGAAAAACAACTCAGTATGTCAGAAGCACCCTGGTCACAGCTGTGGGGTTGTGTGTTTCTGATGTTTTCATGCTAAAGGACTCCTCACAGTTTTATCTTTAGACACACGCCACAGGACGACCAGATTGGATTTACTATATCTGTCTCCAGCGAAACATGAATTTGTTGTAATTGTGATGACAAACTCCTCATGCTAGATTTGTGTTTGCTGTTATGTCATCAGAGCGTTCCTCCCGAGCGGCTCGCTAATGAATTCTGCTGAAATCTTAGCACTCCCAGAAGCACAAAGACGCACACACATATGCACAGCCCTAGTATAATAAAATAGATCTGAACAACAACACCCCTAAATCCACTGTGGCTTTCATGTTATTGAGTTTTTGTCTCTCAGAAATGAAAAAGGGGTTCAATTCTTATGTTTTACTGAACGGTTTATACATTAGTCATTCACTGAAATCTCAAGTGATTTGTTTGTGTTTGGAGTGTGAGTCAGGGATGACTCTCAGCCACCAACACACCAAACATTACCTCATTATTTTTACAATTGACTTCAGAGCCATTTTTGTTCTGGCTAACATTGATTAGCTGTGGAAGCCATCTTGAATTGAATTATTCAGTTGTAATATTTGCTTTCCGGGCGTTTCAGTAGAATCCATTAAATGGTTCACGATATATATTTTGCTAACACAAGTAAACAAGTGAATGTTCAACACAATCTGCTGGCTTCCTCAGATACTGCAGCAAACTTTTACTAATTGGCATTTTAAACTGCACGTGAATGTTTTACAGTGCCTGAGATGAGTTTTCCTGTGAATTAACACTACATAAATAAAGTGAATGAACACGGCAACCACAGACACGAGCAAATAAACGCTACTACCCTTTCACCTTCAGCATTAAGCAATTATAAACACAAAAGTGTAATCTTTTAAAGCTTTGACAGTTTTCTACATTCTTTTCTTTTATAAAATGGACTTTCAGTGTTAGTGGCCTTGTTCCAGATGCAGCGAGTAGAATTATTTTTAAAGTCAGCAGAACAGGAGCTACAACAAAGGAGGCAGTGAAGGGAGGCGGCCTTCCTTTTTATTTAAAGGAAACATTTCGCCAACATCATTAAAACTGTTGTTAGATAAAACTGATAGTAGAGAATAAAACGAATGTTGGAGTTTTTTACTCTCAGGTGAAACCAAGACAAATCTGTAAACACTGATTTACATCAGCTCTTACAGCTGGAACTAAACAATGTTTATTCCCCTCATGCATTTGTGCCTTTCTCCTGACTTTATTGGTATTTATTGTGTGTGTGTGCTTTTATGAAATATTTAATATATTTACATTTTCTAGCTGTATTCCTTCTAGAGATTCAATTTCTTTTAAAGCATATCAGTAAATTTTTTTGACATATAACCTGGCTGATCTGAACAAACTGAATAAAGATTTGTCCACGTGGGAGCCGTTTAGAAGCTGTTTTTAAACAGTGTGGATGTTTGATTTATGTCTCCTCCTCACAGGTGGATCTGCTGGCCATCCTTCATTACCTCTGCCGGGTGACGGCCCTGAAGATTCCTCAGCCTGCCCGTACTGCGTCTACTACAACCATGTGAGCAGCAGCGAGAACGCAGACGAGGAGCTGCAACACGAGCACTGCGACTGCGACTGTCTGTCTGCTGAAGACCCGGGTCACCACAACGACACCCGCTGCAGCGACGCCCAGCCGCCCGAGTCAAAGAAGAGCCTGTGGAGGTGCTGTTGGGCAAGGCTGCAAAGCAAACTGGAACTCATCGTCGGCAGCAGATATTTCAGCAGAGGAATCATGATTGCCATCCTTATTAACACCCTGTCGATGGGCATCGAGTACCACGAGCAGGTAGGCTTTATTTTTAACATTCTTGTGTGTGTGAGTGTGTGTGTGTGTGTGTGTGTGTGTTTGTGTGTGTGGACCTACCTTTCGATTGAATGTGACTGTGGCGTGATTGACGTGCTAATCACCGCGTGTGGGAGAGTCAACAAACATGGCCTCCAATCAACACATACAGCGGTAAGCATATGGGATCACGGCGTGCGTGTGCGTGTGAGAGCAGGCGTGGGTGTGTGCAGGCATGTTTCAGGAGATGAGGTTGGGTGGGGGGGAACTCATAAGACCTCAAGTGTTAATTAAAGCGTGACCCTGGGACAGGAGAGAGATTGAGCGGAGAGGAAGCGGAGCGGAGTCAGAGAAGCAGGCAGGAGCGGGAGGAGAGATGAGGTGGAGGAGGACAGATCTGACACCCTGATTGGCTGAAAGGCAGCAGCAGCTTGTTGGAGAAATGATGGGAGGATTTCATTTGGCTCGCTTCCTAAACAGTGTGGCAGGTCGGGATGGCTGTAATGTTGTCAATGACTATTTTTTAAGGAGAACAGCAGCTATGTTTTATCCCTCTTTCATAACTGACTCCCTGAAGAGTCCAAACTCAGCTATGATGATGTCGGAACAAACACAAACTAATGTTTTTTCACATTCTCCTTCACACTTACAAGATTCTTAATTTTCATTTTGCATTGTTCTGTGTTTTCAGTCTGAATGACCAGTGCAGTTTTTACCCAGAACCAGAGTTGTAAAGTAACTAAGTGCAAATACTTTGTTATTAGGGGTGTAACGATACATAAAACTCTCGAGACGAGACGAGACACAGTACTGAGTTTGCAAGACGAGACGAGATTTTAATATTAGTTTCAAAAAAACTT
>JAUBOC010000127.1:11831799-11845526 GCA_032275365.1 Anablepsoides cearensis | reverse complement strand
AGTTTGTATGTAATGTATGAATATAATATACAAGTTTCACTTTTTAAATGGAATTACTGAAATAAATCTACTTTTTTTATGATATTCTAATTTTATGACCAGCACCTGTATATTAATCCATGAAGCTATTATCTTTTCTAATATATTAGAAATAAATTTAGATTAGAGATTAGTTTCTTGTTATTTAGATGGTGGTCATTTGCAACAGGTTTTCTAAAGGTAAAGGTAAAGGTAAATGTAAAGGTGTATTTCTAAGAACTGGAGTTATATGTAGGTTTGTGAGAAAATGAAACAAGCAGAAGCTGGTGAAGAGTAGATAATAGTTATGAAGAGAGATAAAGGAGGCAAAAGGGAATTAACTAAATGAGTAGGGAGAGAATGGAGCCAGCAAATGAGTGATTTGGATTTAAGGTCATATATTTCAGTGATAGTTGAAAGTGAACAAGTGGATAATTGGAGACAAGTGGAAATAGGACTGTTGTCTGTTGAATAGGAAGGAAAGTGATTGTTAATAAAAACATCTTTAAGAAATTGAATATAAATTGGGTGGGAGAGGATCAGATGATCTCTAGAGACCAACATTCAAACTGTAATTAAATGTATTTTTCTTTACCACTGCATAATGTTTGTTGGGGTGTGTTTTGTTTTTATCAGGAGGCTGTCCGCTGTGACTCTCTGGATCAGAACGGTTCTACTGACGACCTGGCAGAGTCCTGCCTCACTGTGCCCACTCCAACTCGTCAGAGATCGTCCAGCGTGCACACACTGAAATACACACACCCCCAGAGGGTGATCTCATGCAGGAGCCACAGCCGGAGCCACAGTGAAGCCACAGCACATGAACATGTACCTGAGCAGGCCATCTGCGGCTCACGGCCAGAAACAGATGTAGAAAAGAGGCCTGTCAGCCCACAGGGAGTGTCCAGTTTGAAGGTCACCAGCAGCGAACATGCACTTTTAGCTCCACTCCCTGGCTCCAGAGTGGCCTGCCCTGGCGCTGGCGCTGGATCAGACCCGGCTTCGCAGTTAGACGATGCTGATGAGGAAGTAAGTCGTATAAACAGTTTGGTGCACTCACAAACGCAGCCTCCTCCCAGCTCCCTACACATAGGCGGACATCTTTCCCCGAGCCCTGCGGAGCACAGGAGCCGCCTCAGCCACTCGACGTCCCCCGTTTCTGGCAAAACCAGGAAGCAGCGAATGAGCCCACCTCCGGGGGACGAGCCAGTTACAGTGGCGACGCAATTCATAGACAGCAGCGTGGAGCTGAGGAGGCGGACTCTGTCGTTTGATGCCACGAGTCTCTCTCCTTATCAAGAGGAGGGAGGCTCTGTGGATGACTAACGAATAATGAGACAAATATCCTGCTGGAACAAGCACAGGAGGGACAGGAGCCATCCTGGTTTCTTCTCCTTCCTATTGCCCTGTTCACTCCCAAGATTATTAGAGGGGATGTGAAGATAACCAATGGTTTGTGTGAGAGTGAGTAAACCTTTTAAAGACCGACTCCTTTGTGCTGCTTGCACACCAGATGCACACAAAATAAAGAAGTTTCCCTTTCTTCTATCATAGACCTAGCTTTAGTTCAGACACTGTAGCATCCCCCCCAGCTCTATTTACTCAAACATTAACCTTCCTCCTGCTTGCTCTTCTTCCCTCACTCATTCCTCATCCTGCATCTCAAGCCTAGGTCAGAATACAAGACACACCTGTGCAGAAGCAGATTTGTTTTGTGTTTAATCTCCCTATATGCACATGCTAAGAAAAACATTTATAATTTTGATATTATTCTGTCGATCATCTTTATTATAAACCAGTAAAGTTAGAAAGCATCTAGGGTCTAAAACAAGCAGTAATTTTTATGACATAAAATCCAAAGATATATATATATATTTTGTGAAAGTGTTTAAACATTAAAGTTTATATTAAAAATTCAACTGTAATTAGAAACTGATCAGTTGATTAATATTCTTATGGCTGGGTAACATTAGGGATAAAATGCAGTTGCAATATTTTTTGGCAAAATATTGAGATGACTTTATTATTTATGATAAATCCATGTTTCCCTCACTGCTCTTTTTTTCCCCATCATAACATTGCTCACAACGGTCTCCGTGTGCTTTAGCATTTCAGCCACTATCAGTGAAATTAGTTGTGTTTAGGGCAGTGGGGGTCAGTCTGATTGCCAAATACATGTTGCATGCAGTTTCTCTTTGTGATTTATTGCAGTTCTTTGCACAGCGTTCCTACACAGTCTGGAAAAATGTAGAATGTGATTTCAGTATTTTCCAGGTCTGGATAAGTATTGGAAACCAGAACATGAGGTATGAAAAAATGATAGTGGTTTTATACACTATAATTTTCACTAAAATAAAAATCAATGTTTTTTAAAAGTTGTTAAAATTAGCTGGGTATTTTCCACATTGACTATTTTAACCATAATATCTGTGGTTCATCAATGACTGATAACTTCTGGAAACTAAAATAAGGAAGCCAGATAATTCTTTGTTCCATCGCATACTGTTTGTAATGTTATTAGGACAAATGTCATGACTTTAACCTTTTAGCAGACAAGGATGAGCAGGCTCATATTTATAGACCTAATTTAAAAAAGGAAAATCAGATTGGCATTTGTGGTTTGCCTAAGCACCAACTTAATATAAATTTCTTATAAAAAACAACAAAAAATATCATAAATATTCTTCTGTAGAGAGTAATTAATCCAATAATTCTGCATGAAATAATAAGAAGTGACTCAAATTAAGAGGATTAAAAAAGGAAAATCTATGTTGGGAAAAGTGGAAAATGTGTAGGAACCCTGCTTGCATACACTAATATTGCTTTAATGATAAACACTGATTTATTGTGCAGCCCTCTTTTTTGTAATATTCATTATACTCTGTTCTGTTGTTCAGCATTTACTGGTTTATAAAATCATTGTCAATCAAATGATTTAAAAAAAATCCTGCAATACTTAAAGGTATTACAGAATCTTGCTATAAACATTTATTCAAAGTTTCTTCTTTCCCCAGAAAAGTATAATGTTTAAGGTAGAAATGATGTTGCAGGTTTAATGTTTTTTGTTTTGTTTTTTCCAAATTTGTTCTGTTTTGTTCCTTCTTATCTTTGGACCAACAGTGCCACTGGGTGTTGCTGGATAGCTCACAGATTGCAATCTGCAGCGCCTTGATATATTGTTGATTTTTCGTGGAGAACCTCCACGGCTGGATACACCCAATCTGAAAAAAATCAATGTTTTTCTCTTTCAGCCTTTTAGTTAAAACCATGTAGTGTGACCTGGGCTTCAGTAGTCTCTACCTCGCTTTCTTTCTTTCTTTATTTATTTAATTGTCCCTGCTCCCATCCATTTGTTGGTTCAGTCAGCTGAGTGTTGTCCCTCCCCTCCACTCTGTGTCTTCATATTCTCAGGGTAGAAGTAGTTCAGACACAGTGGAGTGTGAAGCATGTGACCAGAGCTCTGTGGAGTTAGAGGGCCCCCTGCTGACTGAACTCAGAGCCGGACCCCTTCCCCTCCATCAGCTCTCCTCATTAGCTAAAGAGATAAAACTGCATGGGAGCAGGGTGATGACCGAGGCACAGAAGGGCTTATGCAGATGTTAAAACTTTGTAGAAAAGGCTAAGATTATATTTTATTAAAACAGCAGGCATGACACGAGAAAGCTAAATTTCTACCTTTTTGAATGTCAGCTGTTCGGGATGTTGATTGTAACGATGATGCAAGCGTTTATATTTTAAAAACAAATGCTGTATGATGTTCCTGCAGGTTAATAGAAGCGGTGAGCTGATTGGACAGAGCTGGAATAAAACCACTTCCTGTCTGACTTTCATCAGTCTTGCTTCGATCTTTTCCTCACGACAGACTTAGACGAACTAAAACAAATTAGGAAGCGTTACAGTGCCTCACTATCTAAAAATAAAGCCAACAATCAGCAGCTGCCTGCCACTGTTAATGAATTCAACACTTCTTTATCTAATTGTGGGCTTCCAGCAGCTGTTGATTAATATGCCTAACACATCCTCGGATCTCGCTCGCGAAAAGAGTTTATAAGATTAAAGGCAGCAAAATGTAATTATTGAAAGATTATGTGAACAAAGGCAGAATCAGAGGCCTGATCGTGTTGGTGATGGGTGGATTTTATTCCTTTTCTTTTTTTCTTTTTTTTTCTTACCAATTCAGCATATCACAATAAAATATTTAATCACATGAATATTTTACAATAAAACACTAGAATGCTTTAAGCAGTACTGCCTTTGTGTTCCTGCCTTCTGCAAGTTCACAATCTGAGGGTCAAGCTGACTAAGTTTCAGCCTATAAGTGGCCTCGTGTCTCTAAGGCAAACTGGTCGAATTGATTAGGACGAGTGAACAAAAAGGAGGTTCTCAGCCTCGCCGTCTTCCGCGTGTCTCCCCTCACGTCGCCTTCCAAAGGCAAGATGGAGCAATCTGTGTTAATCTGCACTTCACCACATCAACATGCAGTCAAGGTGTGTGTGTGTGTGTGTGTGTGTGTGTGTGTGTGTGTGTGTGCACCTCCAGGAGTATCTACACGTGTTTCCAGGTGTGCGTGTGTAACTGCTTCCAGGTGTTGAGAGAGTACAGCTGCGTGCATTCATGTGTGTGTGTGTGTGTGTGTGTGAACAGAAGACGGTATTCTTGACATGGAGTTACGACTAACTAAGCTTCGCCAGCAGTTACCATGGTGAAAAGAGCTCTAACATCACATGACCCAGACGCCTGCTGCCCCTCCCCCACCTCCCCCTCCCGCGCCGGAGAGGATGTGAAAACCTCACAAACAGCGAGGCAGAGATTTGTCTCCTCCTGCGCCGCATGCAGCATCGCTCCGATCACACCTCCGCTCCCTTTCGAATTCCCCTAAAAAGCCGGAGCCACGGGTCTCTGCTGCGTGAGCTTCTGGGGGTCCAGGGTTTCGGTGAACGGCGGGGCCTGATAGGGATTGGTGGTGACGATGGTGGCACCGTTGGGGATGGGGTAGGGAGTAGCCCGGGCGTTGCTCGGGGCTGGCTCTAGGTGCTGCCAAGTGAACAAGTTTGTGTTGCTGCCAGTTAAGAAGCGACGGAGGGCGCTCAGAGTCAGAACGGCCTGTTGGAGACAAGAACACACACAAACAAACTAATTATGATAAGCTAATCACAGTAGAGGTGGACCGATTCGTCTGTCGGCTGTTTAATCAAGTAAAGTTGGCCAATTTTAAAACACTGAGCGTCGGCCAAGCCTTTGATGGAGGGCCTCTCAAGGCAGCACATCAACAGAGCACAACAGAAACACAGTGGAATATTATGCCAAGTTTTTAAAGAATAATGTATCTACTGGGGAAAATGGCCCAAGTTTTTCAGGTTTCAAACTAACACAGCATATGTAAAAAGTTTACATACACTCATCATGAACATGAATGTTATTTTGTAGTTTTTTTAACCATTCTGTTTCCTGGGTGCAGCTACGAAACATCATTCAATTTCAATCATTTTCAGACCAAGAATCAGATGCACAACTTTATTTTTGCAATGGATTTTCTCTGGTCCACACAGGGTCAATGCATGCTCAAACATAACATCTTTATCTAAATATTTTAATTTATTTAATTGTGGAATGATCTGGTGGAGGAAGTTAAAAATGCCAGATCAATATGTATTTTTAAGAGAAAGTTAAAGGTAAATTTGTTACAGAAATATGTAACAATATAACATATGATTTGTGTTCAAGATGGAGTTAAACCTTTACTGTTTTTTCTTTTCACGTTTTTTTCTTTTCTTCTTATTCATTATTTTTTTGTTTTTGTTTTGTTATTGAAATTTGAAATTTATTTTGATTGATTTTATCTGAGAAAAAAGGGGCAGGTATTATAAGATTTTGTCTTTTTCTGCTGCCTTTCATTTATTTGTGTTTTGTATTTTGAATGAATGAATAAAAAAAATATATTATATTATTATAATAAATGCTGCTGAATGTCTTTTAACTTGGCCTCTCAGATGAAAGCAGGTTAGGATGTTCAGGAACATCTCAGGAACAACCACGGCTGAAGCCCACCATGAAATGAAAACTATCATTGGTCACATCCACAGTGAAGCCAGTTTTACATCCCCATGGACTAAGAAAACAGCTCCTGCTCCAAAATCAACAGCTGGATAATGTATTTTACAGAAAGGTGTTTTTGATCGGATGAGACAAAGTTTGAACAATTTGGCCACAGTGACAAACTATGTTTGTAGGAACTATGGTGAAGCTTTAAAACTAAAGAACAATGCAGCAGCCAAGCATGGTGGTGGTAGCATCATACTGTGGTGTAAAAGTGGATGAATTATTGACTTCAACATCACCTCAAATCAACACCTAGTCAGTTGAAACTTGGACCCAGATTTTTCAATGGAAGTTTGTGCACTAAGTTTAAAAGCCAGATCCAGGGCCAGAAAACCAACCAATTTAAAATGAACTCTACCAATTCTGCTGAGAAGAAAGGTAAAAAAAAAATCAACCAGAATTACAGTATATCAGAAGCTTGTTGATGGACACAAAATCAATTTGTGGCAAAGGTGCAACTTGCTGATGGATTTAAACCACCTATTAGAGGGTGTGTTCAAACTTGTGCACCCAGTTCTTGTTTTTAAAAGTCAACGTTAGCACAGGCAGGAATGTGTACAAATTGGCATTGGATCCCTGGGCTAAAATATTAGAGAAAAATAACTAAATCACCTCTGTTATAGGTTCAATAGCAGATAGTAAAAATTAGACTATGGAGACGATGAGAGGGGTTGTAGGCAAAGCTCTGCACAACCTTCATGACGTAAGGCAGAGATAGCCAATCCTAGTCCTCAAGGTCTGCAGCCCTGCTTGTTTTACTTGTTTCCCTTCTGTAACACACCTGATTTAGTCAGTGAATTACCTCTTCCAAGTTTTGCAGAAGCCTGAAAATCAGCCATTCATTCAAATCAGGTGTGTTGAAGCAGAGAAACAAGTAAAACATGCAGGTCTGCAGACCTCGAGGATTAGAATTGACTATCCCTGACGTAAGGGCTTTTAAATGGCCAGCAGAGACTCACTCACTCATACAAGAGGACACAGCTGGACACATAATGAACATTCATGGTCACGTGGACAGAAAAAGGACAGCATGAAGAAACAAACAGACCCAGGTGAGAACAGAAAAGAAGCTGAAGGCGATTGTGGCTCTGGCAGCGTCCGCGCCCTGGGCCAATGGGAGCTCATCTGGAGACGTCGCCTGCCACTGATTGGCCAGAAAACAGAAGCCAACAAACCACAGGAAGCTGGCCAGGCCTGCAGGAGGAAAACACAACTGTTAGATCTGTCCAGGGATCGTTCATGTTTTCTGTTTTATAGACTTTAAGCTTCAAATCAGTCGTCATTGATCTTCCTTTTCTAATGCAAATACATTTATTTGTCTTATTCTTACAAATTTCCTTGAATAGTTAGGAAGTGAGTTCAGAATGTAAGAATGTCGGCTACTGCCGCTGCGTTCATCCAGTACCAGAGAAGATGAGGTCCAACATCACAGCACGCTTTCGGTCCTTGATGTTGCTCATGGAGGGAAAGTAAACATCCAGAATCAGGAAGCAGATACTGCCAAGGAAGCAGGCCACGCCCACGGTGACGACGTAGTTACAGGCGTCGGCGTTGTTGTTGAAGACGCAGAGCAAACGCTCGCTGCCGATGTTGATGTAGCCCTCGTTCACGATGCAGCTGAACACCACGATGGAGAAAACCTGCAGGAGCGGACAGGTGGGAAAGTTACAGTGTTGTAGCTGTCATTATGGTCACTCCATGATTATGAAAAGGTTAATTCATTCAAATCTATTTTCAGGTAATTCTTATAGACATGACACTTATTGATAGGAAATGCTTTAATAGCACACAGATTCAGAAAGATATATTTAGATATACAAATCTAAAGAGCTCTGTTCTTTTTATAAATCACTTCTCCTGCAGCGTCTAACAGATCAAACACAGCATCATGTAAAAAGGTACAAAACAAAGTAATCAGAAAGACACAGGTTTTTGTTAGGTTTTGTTTTGTTTTGTGGTGAGTGTGGACATTGCTTCTGTTACGACTTGGTTTTGATATATGCAGAAAAAAATAGCTGTGACAAATGTGGTTGTTTGAGATGACTGTAGAAATAAATTTCCTGTTATTTTAGCTGCAAGCTGAAGAGCTGCAGTTCATAATTCAGACCCCAAATTTCAGCTTTCAAACCACAAAAAAGTGTCAGAAACTTACTCTTTGTAATTTACTCGTGAATCTCAACAACCAGAATACTAGTTTTCTTATAAATTATTTATTATTATTGTTCTTAAAGAATTTTCTTGCAACAACTTAAAAAATATCATCAACATTTTTTGTTTTTAATTTACAAAGATCACATGAAGTCCCTCAAACTTCATGCTTATTAGTGGGAACTTTGGAAAAATAACTTAGAGTAGATGTCCCTTATTTCCACAGATGGATAAGTTGGACAACAAAACAAACAAATAAAGTAGCATGTTTCCATATAAGTGTCTATTACATCAATTTACATCAATAAAACAAATGTGTTATCAGAAAGACAGCATTGAAACTTCATAAAAAGAATTCTTGCTGCTGAGATGAACAGTTGTGGAGATAATTATTCACAAATGTCTCTGAAAAGACCCTCTCTGCTCTTTTGTGATGATGAAGAGAAATATAAACAGAGCATTGCTACAATAATAACACCGACTTGTGAAGAACTGCTCTAATCCAGGCAGTTCTTATCTTTTTATCCCCAAGAAAACATCAGTGTTGCTGCCCCCACAATGCATTGTTTCACCATATTAAAGATTTTTTAACAACTTGGTCAATAACCTGTTGGTTTTTATGTTTTGTACCCATACATAGAAGACCAGGGAGTTCTCCTTTGGCACCACAAAAATATATAATTAGGTGAAACGATGGGGAAATCATGTATTTTATGCCATTTTTTTTAATTATTCAAGTATTTTCTTCTATTTTTTGTATTTCTAGAAAAAATGCACGTCACAGACACTTTAAACCCAACCTTATTTGACTGATACCAGCTAATAAAAAGAAACTCTTCAATATGAAGACCATCTACCAGATATTTGCAAAACTGGTGACCTGACACATTTACATATACTTCACACTATAAAGCAGATGCTAACACTGCTTGCAGCAGAGTCTGCAACTGTAGGCTATCTACAGTATAACCTTTGTTTTGTATTAAAATACAGTTACAACCCCCACAACCCATAGGAAGAAGCGGGTAAAGATAATACACTGAAATATAATGACTAATTACCTAAGTGAATTTTTTATATATGTATATAAAATGCCAAATGTTTTGGGCCTTGATTTTGAGATGTAAACATTCACATCTTTTATTTAGGGGTTATAAAAGAAGAAAGAAGAAGAGCAAATAAATATTTGATGCCTTTTTTATTTTGTATGAAATACATAAAGCCCCACCACAGCCCCAATTATCTAATTATATATTCACACATGTGTTTGTTTGTTTATTTGGTAATGATGCTCCAGTTTGGACTTTTTGTTATTCTATATTTCTACATAACCTCTGGCAAACACACAAAGCTGATTTGTGAGCTCCAGCACCAAACATGATGCTTATTGTTCCCTCAGAGGGGGTGACTCACAGCTGTTCAGCATCACAAAGGAAACAAAGATTAGATTTTTGTTGGAGGCTCTTATTAGCTCAGATTAAACACAAAGGAGCTCAAATGATTTCTGTCCGTTTCAGATGAATAAATATTTAAGTGTAAGCGACACATCAGTCTCATCAGACAGATGATGAGGAGAAAGAGGGGCTGCAGTCAGTCAAAGGCCCGTCCCTTCATACAGACCAATGTTGCAGAGGAAGAGGAGGAGGATAAAGGAGGAGGCTTACCCATGACAGAAGGCGGAGGATGGTGCGGGGATGCGTGAAGAAGGCGACTGGATCGAAGCGGACGCTCCCGGCCTTCCTGGCGCCGTACGCGCCGGCTGCCTCCATCCCTCCGGGGTTCGTGCTGCCCGAGCGGCCGCTGAGAGAACGAGACGAGTCGGTGAGAGAGCAGCGCGGAGCGGCGGCGGCGTCCTCCTCCAGCTTCCGTCACACGGAGCGTCACAGAAAGATCATCCCTGAGATCATCACCGAGTCTGTACCTACTGTACTTACCTAGTACCTGTTACTTACCGGCTACATAAGAGCTGATACCAGATATTCTGCACCTTGTTGCAGAATGACTCACTTCTTAACACAAGACCACATGTTTCAAATCAAGGTCTGCGGGCCAAATCTGTCCATCTCTAAACATTTATCTGGCCCCAAAGTTAATATTTTTAAATGTAAGATGCATCATTTCTCTTTTTGTCACTACACTGCAGTCTTTTCTATAATAAACTGTAGTTCTGTTCTCTCTAAATACTAAATGTACTTTATTTTACTGATTTGCTGGATTGTAATCAAATCTATAAAAAGTAAACTGAATAGTTGTGAGTAGAGTGTAAGCCCCAAAAAATTAATAATAATGCCTTTCTTATTTTTTCTGTATTTTTTCTATACCAGAGGTGCCCAAAGTGGGGCCAGCCGGCCAAAATTGGCCCACCAAGCCTTTTGATTTAGTCCCACCAAACTGGTACAAGATGACATCAAGTATGTTTTGTTTCATTTAAGTCAAAACTCAGACTATTTGGCTCCGTCCATCCTAAAAGTGTCAGAACTGTCACTTTTTGATCAATTTACATTCTGGGACCCAAACTCCCCTCAGGATATGTTTTCTCTCACAGCAGCATGTTTTCTTCCCCTATAGAGCTATAAACATTACTTTCTTTGTTCATTGTGACTAAGAAAGAAAAAAAAAACAGTCTGCTGTATCAACATGTCTGTTTTATATTTGCAAAAGAACTGATGACTTTATGTTTTACTTTCAGATCCAAGATGTCTGTCTAAGACTGCCTAGGTCTTAATTTAATGATGTAACACACACAAAGCCTTTTAAAATGATTATCCATGCTTTTAACCCAAGATGTTTCCTCATTTCATGATTTAACAGCTGTTTTCTTTACCTAAGTAATGTTTTCTTATATATCTTTAGCAAATTTAGAAACTTTAGGATATTTTGATCTTAATGATTATACATGTATTACTTTCTTTGATAAATACGTTGACCTATCTACTTATTGAAAAGGTTAAACAGCTAAACTAATGATTTTATTATTTGTTTTGAAGAATATTTTTATCAACTAAAGGTGTATTTTAATATGGTTTAAGTTTTTTTAATGATGTTTGTCTTTGAAGCAAAAGGATAATTTAAATCCTGCCTTTAGTTAAAATATGCAAAGACGTTTAAATATAGAAAGGCCCAGTTTTTTGTCTGAGTTTAGAAAGACAAACCCCTGTGTCCTCATTGGTTAGAAACCCAGCAGAGTCACCACCTCCATGTGACATTAATTCCTGTGATTGGATAGAATAACTTATGAACTCCGCCCCTTTAGTTCCTCAAAACCAAGGGGCACACTTCTCTCTCTTATTTTCTTTCTTCACCTCTTGTTCCAGGACTTTTCCTCCACCTTCGCTCCTGGATTTCTTCCCCAAACATGTTGAAGAAGGTTCTGTGGTCAGATGAATTGGAAGTACCGTGCCCACAGTGAAGCACGGTGGTGGCAGCATCATGCTGTGGGACTGAGAAACTGGTCAGCACCTACTGTTACGCTTTTACACTTTTCTTGGTAGTTAGAAATAAACCAAAGTGGACAAGACAACAGGCAAAAACAAGTGTTAAGTGAATGTAAGGGTTGTAGTTGTTGGAGTTTAGGCTTTTATTTGATTTGCTAATTGAAAATGTTTGACACAGCTTAGCTGAACAAATTAAATCTGCTTTAAAATTACAGATTAAAAGGTATGTAAACACAAACACATCCTCTACTGTTAGTTTTATCAAAGCTCTTCTTTGTTTTTGTTTTGTTTTTCTGCTTCTTCAGCTTCTACGGCTTCGAAGAACTTCCTCCTGTCTTCATCCTCCTGGAAGCACAAAGCACAGAAGTCTATTTTTATCAAGGATATAAAGGACAGCTCTCACATTCATATAATATTTTAAACTGTCTGATAGTTGAGGAATAAAAATCTTTTACCTGAACTCTGTCTTTTTTGGCTTTCTCCATTTCTTTATCTACAAACTTAACCAAGCTTTTTAGTCTCCTATTCCCTGTGTAAACCACCATCTAACAGACACACAGTAGACATGATTTATATTATAAAAATTACAAATCAAAAAGACAAGAACGTTCTCATTTCTACAAATATCAACATTACAGCCATTACCCTCTCAGCATACAGAGCAGGAAACAGACAGAGTGATGGGTAGGGCCCTTGCGTCGACATGTTTATGTCATTAGCCGAGGCGTCTATTCGAGCGACGACCACTTCCTGTCGCTCCTTGAAGGCTTCAGCCAGTTCCTCCCACAGAGGAAACAAATCACGGGACTTCTGACTGTAGGGCAGATCTGAGACACAAAATACACACCAATAAACAGCCTGTTGCAGCAAAGAGAGAAACTAAATTAACTCCTATCTATAGCGTGTGTAAACTAGAAAGTAGAAGTCTCGTGTTCAGTTATTATCTTGCCTGTTGTAGATACTTCTGAACAGTCACAGTTTGGAGAATTAATATTAGCTGAATTTACTCACAGAATAAGACAAAAACAGTTCTGTTGGGATTAAAGGCCACTTGCTCCAGTGTCATCCCCACCAGCTCCTTCACAGGCTTCTCATCCCACCCTTCAGGAATGGGCTCACTCTGCATTTTGGGCTGATCAAACAAACCACTCAGGCTAACTAACCCACAAACAGTCATACCACGTGCTGTGGAGCATACAAGAGTGAGTTACCTTAGCCTTGCCCTGCAGGTAGGACTGACAGAACTGCTTGATGTTCTCAACATTCAGGGTTTCAGACGGTAGGTGGTAAGTGACATGATCTGTCAGGTTGACCAGTCGAATGAGCGGAGCCTCATAGTCCCGAACCCGAAAGTACTCCATGAGTCTGCCGTTACGAGATTCATCCACGTTCACCAAAACAAACAGAATCTGAGACACAAACACACTTAGGAGTTAAACTTTGAAAATATTTTATGAGTAAAACTTTCATCTATCCATCCATCCATCCATCCATCCATCCATCCATCCATCCATCCATCTATCCATCCATTATCTTCTGCAGTTTGAGCAGTGGGGGTCCAGACATATTTTCCCACAGCCACTTCTTTCAGCTTTTCTGGGAGGATTCCAAGGTGTTCCCAGGCCAGCTGGAGTCATTTTCTCTTCTCTACAACCTTTCCTGAGTCTTCCCTGGGGTCTCCTCCCAGTCAGACATGCCTGAAGCATCTCCCTAGAAAAGCATCCAGGAGGCGTCCTTACCAGATGCTTGAAAGTCCTCAACTGGCTCCTCTCAAGGTGGAGGAGCAGCATCTCTACTCTGGAGTCTCACCTGGATAAGTGAACTTCAAAAGTGTGAAGTAACAAAGTACAGGTACTTTGTTACTGTACTTAAGTAGAACTGTTGGTTATTTGTACTAGAGTAATTATATTTCACTTGACTTTTGAATTCTACTCCTTACATTTCACACAATTACAGTGGGGAGAACAAGTATTTGATACACTATTGATTTTTCAGGTTTTCCCACTTGCAAAGCATGTAGAAGACTGT
>JAUBOC010000127.1:11778110-11788654 GCA_032275365.1 Anablepsoides cearensis | reverse complement strand
GTTCTTTTGAAAAATTATCCAAACATTTATTTGTCACCATATATATTATATGAAATTATATTTGATTTCAGCTGAACCATATACACACAAAATCAAGTAAAAAAAACTATCAACACACTTAACATATTTAGGTATCTA
This sequence comes from Anablepsoides cearensis, assembly GCA_032275365.1. Lineage (NCBI taxonomy): Eukaryota > Metazoa > Chordata > Actinopteri > Cyprinodontiformes > Rivulidae > Anablepsoides > Anablepsoides cearensis. Next base: position 11,788,516 of record JAUBOC010000127.1, on the reverse strand, counting down.
CTTTGACTTGCTTTAAAAACAAATGTCAAAAAAAAAATCTTTACAGATTTGTTGTAACGTGTTTCCAGATTTGTAACAATCCCGTTTTGTACAGTTTGTTTACTTTCTTTTTCAACTGCCTGTCATTTGAACTGTGTTTGGTGAATGTAAAAACAGTTTCCATGAGCTTTTAGCCAAGATTCTTAGCTTTCCAATGATACCAAACATGTCCAGATTACAGATCTTAAGTTAACAGAAGTTAAAAGAAATAAAAAACGGGAAAGGATGTTTGGTTAAAAACACATAAACAATCACAACATGTTGCTCACTTTGCTCTCATTGACAGGAGTAGCACCAAAGTCTAAAGTAGAGGAGGTATCAGCGGTAAGCCTGGGCCACCTGAGAAGACAAGTGTTTCTGTGAATAATGCTGAGTAATGATGAACATGAATGTAAAGATGTCGGTTTGTTTTCGCATCTGACCTGCAAGGCAGTTTATCTTTGGTAGTTTGCCATCGAGAGCAGAGCTCTGCAGCCAGTTTGCTGTCTACAGCCCAACATGAGGAGAAGAAATCTGGGAGAAGTGAGCGCTGCCACTCCAAACGACCTGACAAACATAAAAAAGGGAAAAAAAATCCTCAGAATAGAAACTTGTTTAGCACAAAACTAAGTATTCAAGGTCAAAGCTTTACCTGCTTCAGATAACTTAAGAGGACAATGACGCCCACACTCTCGTTGAGCCTCAAACACCACGTCCCCCTGATGGCAAACACAAAATGAATCATCAACCTTTGATTCATTTTACAGCTCTAATCAAAACACTGAGTAAAAGAGATGGCATTTCACCTTGGAAGACGAAGAGGAAGGATGGAAGTATAGAGGAATGTGCAGCGAGGTGCCCAAGCTGGTATCCAGACTCAGCGTCAACATCTGGTTCATGGGCAGAGCCTTGCTGAGCAACTGGAGGGATAAGATCCGCCAGCAGCCCTGCCGAACTCTCAGTGGACTGCTGAAGTTCATAACCTGACAGACAGAGGGCGGCAGAGATCGTCTGTTTGATAAATGAGTCAAGTGCTCCTGGACAGAGCCTGTCACCACATGTTAACAGATTAAATCTGTGTTAGTTTGTGTTTTTTCTATCAGCACACAATGTGCTGACGACCTACCTTCACTGCTGCCTGCAGCTTCTCTGAGAGGCTGGCATTCATCACAGTGAGAGGTAGAGGGAAAGGGTTGGAGAACCACAGGTCCACTTGGTCGGTGTTGTTTTGTTTCACCTGAAACAGACTGAACAAATCCCCCAGAGTCCATCTGCAAACAAGCACAACAGAAAACTACATTAAAACTGATCCGTCACTCTTTTTTTTAAAAATAAAATTCATCTTACTGATTGCTGAGAGACTTTATTTAGTACAGGGTTCCTACAGTTTAAGGCAAGTTAAATTTAAGACTTTTTAATGCCAAGTGAAATTAAATTTAAGACCAATTTCACAAACCCAAATGACAAAAAAAATAAATAAAACTGTGGCAGAAACTCATGAATCAAAGCGTTTTTGGTTGGATTATTCAAATATTGCTAATAGACCAGTTGTTTTTATCCATATATAACTGCTTTTTCATCAAAAAATACCAAAAATATTCTTAGCAGTGAGTTTTAAACTTAATTTTATTTCTGGAAATCCTCTAACGACCCAAAATTTGGAGTTTTAGGACCCACAGTGGGGTCTTAACCCCAATTTGCTGTAGATGAAACCTTAAAGTGCCTGTGACATCAAGTTTTTCTAAGAAATATGAATGCATTTTTGGAAATACAACATTAGTAACATATTAGTAAATGAATTTCACATTGCTCAGATGGACAGTTGTTCAGATATTTGCATGTGAAATAACAGGAAGTGATGTCAAAAGGGAACATCTGAATGAGAATATTTAAAAAAAATAAATGTTACCAATTATTTTAGTATTTGAGTTGAATTACATTCATCTTACCAACATTTTTAAGACTTCTGAAAGAATGGTTTAAGACATTTAAATGCTAATTAAGGCCTTATTTCTAGGTTGATGAATTCAAGGCCTTTTAAGACTTTTTAAGGATCTGCAGGAACCCTGTAGTAGAAATCAAAATACACATTTTCTGGTAAATGTTTTAGGTTTAAATACTCCGAGTGTCTTGGTTAGGAAGTTATAAACATTACGTTACCTGTGTTTGATATGCAGTCCAGGGAAGCTGTACATCGTCCTGTTTGCCATTATTTTCAAACTGATATGATTTGTGCATTTCTGTCCACGGCCTGGCAATGAACCTGATCATAAACACAATCAGCTTTGAGACGTTTAACTTAAAGTAATTTTACTTTAAGAAAGAGAAAAAAATCAGTACTTTTGCATGCCAAGGTGGCCACTTGAGTGAAGTTTTTTGCCTCTGGTTTAAGAAGAACCTGGTTAACGTTTAGGCTTGCCTCCACTTTGGACAACACCTGCATGTCCTGAAGACAGAAAACATTTTGTAAAAAAAAACAAGAATAATTTTGTTGAAGCGATGACAAAACAAGACAATATGATTTCTCACCTTAATGTAGAGTTTCTTCCCTCCAGAGTTTAACATATATACATCTATTTTTGCATCCCCTGTTGGATTAAACACAGATTATTCAGAAAACAACCTGCAAATGCACATTATAATCCTGGCAGTTTGAGAAAAGATACCACCAGAGCACAAACTATGACTGATATGTTAAAATGTTGTGTTTGTGACTTTAGGAATATATTTAGATATTAAATAAATGAAAATGAATACAGCTCAGAGTTAAAAAACATACTGAAACACAATTTATCAACCCTCAAATGGGCTGTTTGCTTTAAATCTGTGACACTAAGGTTAATTTACTTTCAGAAACTAAAACCCACCAAATGAAGCAGGTCCTGTAGGAGCAACCAGCACAAACAGAATGTGCTCAATGATGTAGGGCTTGAGCTTGTCCAGGTCAGTAGGCCGGTCACCGCGAGCCGACAGATGAATCTGCAGACTGAGGCGCTCCTCGTTCTGGAGGCAGGACCCCTGGGACGAGACAGGAAAGGCATATCAGTCATGCGCCAAACAAAGGGAGAGAGGGGCATGAGAAGAATGAGTGAGGATTAGGACTCATGAAATACAGCTGAAAGAGCAGAGACTGAAGCCTAGTTAACACTTTCAAATTTTAACTTGTTTTTTGAGAAAGCCTGCAGAACAAAAGCACCAGTTTAGACATGTTTCTGTTTGCTTTCGTTAGGAGAAAAGTGCTGGTTCATGAAGAGAAGTGACTGGAGGTGCAGAAGAAGAAGCAGCAAGTCAAAGTAAAGCAAAGTGAAAACCAAATGAAACAAAAGGAAAACCCAGTGACAGAGAACTGTTATTAAACAATTATATAATATTACAACTATGCATAAAATACAAAATGAGAGGGTGCATTCAAACTGTTCACTGATACTTAACTGCATTTACCTTTTATGAACTTACAAGGTTTTCCAGCTATTTCTAGCATCAAAAATGTTTTTTGTGCAAGTTTTCTTTCTATTCAGCTGTGTTATGAGCAAAAAAACAAGTCATGCATTTAGCTTAACAAATTACACAAGACAGGAAACTGATACAAACTGCTGGCAAGCTATAAATGTGGATGAATACTTCCAAATAACAAGAACTACTATATGAATTCTTTAAGTTAAATGACGAGCAGCATATAATGAGCACGTAGTAAAGGTGAACACGATCATAACTGCAAATTATAGTCTTAGATGGTAACAAGCTCTACACAGATGTCTTGACTTTATGCTTAGAGGGGCTTTGTTTGGTTTTAGGTGCAGAAGAAAATCTAACCCCTACAAACTAAAATTAATTTATTTACACTCCACAACAAAAACCCTCTGAGGTCATTCAGTTGGCAAAGAATTCAAAAACAACTGAGGAGGTGAATAAAACACAAGTATGATTTTGATCTGTTTGATCATAATACAATTAAGTTTAGGTTTTGTGTCCTTTAGGTGTTTTGTGCAACAAACACCAGAAGCTCTAAAACAATTACAGCATTTTACAAGAAAGCCAAAAAAAAAAATAAAATGTCGGGCAAGACCTTTAAACCCTTCCAGAGTTTCTGGAGATAATATAAAATCTTTCACAGTAAGAAGTCATGCTGTCTGATAACGTTGTAGAAAAAGCTGCTCTTCAGGTAGTGTGGAACAGGTATGACAAACTGAGGACGTGTGATAGTTTTGCAAATTAGGAGCAAATTAAAGTTATACTTTAATTGAAATTGTTTTTCTCAGTCTTGTGTGTTCGGCTTCTTGTGCCGTTTTAAAAAAATGTCAATAAAATAAAAAATAAATACGTTATGTTTCCAAAAGTATTCGCTCACCTGTCTTGACTTGATATGAGCTTAAGTTACATCCCATTCCTAATCCATAGGGGTCAATACGTTGGTCCACCTTTTGCAGCTAGAACAGCTTCAACTCTTCTGTGAAGGCTGTCCACAAGGATTAGAAGTGTGTTTATGGGGATTTTTGACCATTCTTCCAGAAGCACAGAAGGCCTGGCTCTCAGTCTTCGCTCTAATTCATCCCAAAGTTGTTCAATCGAGTTGAGGTGCAGGCCAGTCAAGTTCATCCACACCAGCCTCTGTCATCCATGTCTTTCTGGACCTTGCTTTATGCTCTGGTGCACAGTCATGTTGGAAGAGGAAGGGGCCAGCTCCAAACTGTTCCTACAATGTTGGGAGCATGGAACTGTCCAAGATGTCTTGGTATGCTGACGCATTCAGAGTTCATTTCACTGGACCTAAGGGGCCCAGCTCCTGAAAAATAACCCCACACCATAATCCCCCATCTTTACACTTGGCACAATGCAGCCAGACAAGTACTGTTCTCCTGGCAACAGTCAAACTCAGACTCGTCCATCAGATTACTAGATGAAGCATAATTTGTCACTCCAGAGAACGCGCCTCCACTGCTCTCCAGGCCAGTGGCAGCATCGTTGAATTGCACTTTGCTGAAGTTTGGCTTGGATGTAGCTGCTCCACAATGGAAACCCATTCATGAAGCTCTCTGCAAACTGTTCTTGAGCGAATCTGAAGGCAAAATGAAGTTTGGAGGTCTGTAGTGATTGACTCTGCAGAAAGTTGGTGACCTCTTCAAACTCTGTGCTTCAGCATCCACTGACCCTGCTCCGTCCTTTTACATGGCCTTTCACTTCGTGGCTGAGTTGCTGTCGTTCCCAAACACTTCCATTTTCTTATAACACAACCGACAGCTTATTGTGGAATATTTAGGAGCAAGGAAATTTCTGGACAGGATTAGTTGCACAGGTGGCATCCTATCACAGCACCATGCTGGAATTCACTGAGCTCCTGAGAGCGACCCATTCTTTTACAGATGTTTGTAAAAACAGTCTGCATGCTGAGGTGCTTCATTTAACACCTGATTCTGATCATTTAGATGGGTGAATATATATATATATATTTTTTTTTAAAGCAACTATGCATTAATTTAAATCATGTTAAAAGGCACTTTGACATCCTAACTATTGATACTGATGAGGAAAGAGTACCTGATGACTGCTTTGCAAACTCTTTGGTAAGCTGCATTCCAGGAGGAGACCCAGAATTGTGATGTTGGAGGCATCTTCCTGCAGGAGCAAGAAAAATATGGTGTTTAGACACATTTTCACACCAGTCTTTCTGGTTGTTCCTGTTAATTTGTGTAATTTGCTAATTGTGGTAGTACTTACAAAAGAAAAAAAGCCACTCTGAACACACACAGATGATGTCAGGAGAAAGACAGACAACAATGGGTGAGTTTCTAAATTAGATGAAATGTGTTTGAATTGTTAAGAGGTTACTTCAGTTATTATCAAAAGTATTAGCTTTGTTGCAAACTTGCAGAATTTTGGAGTCTCATCTGAATAATTGGGACACTAAAATCTTTCATGATCTGTAACAATTCATCTTGAAACCCTGGGCAAAGGTTAACCCAAATACATAACTCCTGTTATTACCTCCCACACTCTCTTATATATTTTGCATAGATTATACAGAGTGTAAACAAAGATTATAGATTTGAATGTGCATCTTCAAAGCCTAAAATAGCCTTGTCCTTAACACATTTCAGCTGAACTCTTAGAGAATGAAAGTGAAAGTCATGAGTAATCACTGAGGTTTGAACTTTGTATTTGTACTGTGAAGGAATCTGACTACAACCTGTTGTGATAAGAGCAATCACAACCCACCAAGTCACGTTGCACGCCATTACTACATCACTACTTCCTTTTGTCGAACTGTAGGCTTTGACAAAATGACAGCCTGAATTACATTAATTTACTTTAATTACAGCCATTTTGTGTCATTAAAGCAGTATAAATGGCTACAGAAAAAAAAATCAGAATGCATGCAAATAACCTCTAACGTTTTCTCATCATTAAATCATTCTGAACTTCAAGTCAAGAGAAACATTAGCATACACCAAGTATGTGTTCATTTTTAAGAAAAATTACATGACATCAATTAGAATCAAATCAAAACCAAAAATGCAACAACTGATCTGCAGCAAACAAATCGATATATTTAAACTGTATATTGAAACAGTGCTGCTGAGATAAAAATAAATACAAGGAAGCAATAGTCAAAGTGATTCTGAGAGCTAATGTCTCACGGCCAAGCTGACATTTTGCAACTCCCACCCCACTTCCTGTTGTGGAGGCGAGAACTCCTCCCAGACGTTTCTCTGCATACACTTTCACTGCATTTATCTCCTAAATTAGGCATGAGTTAGTCACAGGTTTTTGTTTCAAATTACTCTGAAATATTTGCAGATGAATAGCAAAACATGTTTTAATACAGAATAAGGACCATCTGTGGTTGCAGAAAAACAAAAAAACAAATGACATTTCAAATTTATGCTGACTCTGCAGACAACCAGTAATTGAATGACTGTGAAAAGCTTGTGTGTGTGCGTGTGTGTGCCAAGCTTTGTTTGTCTGGACGTGCAGGAAAAAGGAAATCAGCTGTTTGCAATGATGAGCTGCTATTCACTATTGTGCACAGCCATCCCAAACAAATATACAGACTTACCTGAGTTTGGGTCAGCTTAATGCTCTGGATGTGAGGGAATATTAGAAGACTATCCTTTTTATGAGAAGATTTTAATGATGCTTGGTGACTTCCTACACCAAAAACCTGTTAAAGAAAGAAATTACATATGTAATGTCATATGTTTATACAATAAACAATAAACAATGGCATCATTTAGTTGCCTTAAGATGAATTTCAGAGTCGGAGGATTAGGGTTTTGATATGAGTTTATATGCATCAATGCTTTTTTAAATTATTCTTATCAGTTGTTCACAACATACCATTAAATGATGAAAGAAGTTAACAACCCTCCAAAAACAATCAATCATCCCTCCTGTTTGGTTACATTTGCAGTTTAGATAATTTCTTCACACATTTCTAATTTGCTTTGGCTTTAATGTGCCTAAATGAAACCCTAGCTATGTCAATCATCCAGCGCATTAAAACTAACATTACTGCACAAACAAATATTTAATCCAGTTTTATTTGTACAGCACCAGCTTTACACCAGAGAAAACCTTAAGGAACATCATCAAAAAAGCAAACAAGTTCAAGGCCAGTTGCATCCAAGGCAGCTTAAAGCAAAATAGTCCAATTCAAATTAAACTCATGCATTAATCTGCTGTGTGTTTAAACTCTACTGGAAAAAGTAGTCAAATTAAAAAAAATATCAATTTGCATTACATTTTTTAATGCAGAATTCTGTAAAAATAACTTATTTGAGTATGTTGGATGAAACAATAAATGCTGAAGTAACAACACATCAGCAATCAGGTTAGCTGTGATTATAATCTACAAATTATAAGAAAACATTCTAAACTTTATAAACATGATAGAGCTATTTGCTCTACTAACCAGAAGTAAAACTGACAAAAAGCAAAAAGGCATGTTAAATGATGTGCAAAGGAGACATATCGTGCTTTTAAATTCTTATTTTCACATTTGAATCAATCATATGGGGCCAATATAAAGAGGGACTGCAAGGATTTGGTCTGAATTCCTCCTTACTGTAACTCCATAAGCCCCTCTTTTACCACTTTTCTGAGGTGTGTCTCAAACCAACTCTTTAAATGGAAACTTGACACCCCTCTCCACTCCAGCTTCAAGAGGGGAACATTCTAGGTTTTACGTCTATCAGAAACATTTTATTTTCAAATTAACTAATAGATGTCAACAACAGAACTCTTGTCCGTTCAGTCTTAAATGTTGGAGCCAGAATCTGACCTAAAACGAAGAATGAAGATGACCAAATTGTAGTTGGTAAGTCCAGACCTTATATGTCAGTTTTGTTGCAAATACTGTGACAAAATAGTTCAGAAAACGTCATAGAATATAGATAAAACTGAACGGGATGAAAAAAAAAATGATCCAAACAAAGTATAAAGATATGTACGCAGCACCAGGAAAGACTAAACTCAAATTTCTGCATTTCTAGAGACCCCAAGTACACAACAAAATGTTTTTAATGGCTAAAAATTGGATTTTGCATGATATGTCCCCTTTAAAAAAAAGCAGAGCAGGAGATGTTATTAATACACACTGACCTGGTATGAGAGCAGCCCATGGGCTGATGTGTTTATAAATAATGTGTTTTCTACATTGCCCTCCTCGGATGGGAGGAAAATTAGTTTAAAAGATGCCTTCCCTTTTGGTGGGATAACCTAAAGAAAGAAAAAGAGTTTAAAAATGAAATTTTAACAGGATAAACAGACAACAGGAACACATATTTTTTTCTAAAACACCATTATTTGTGATGAGTACACTTACTCTCCTATGAAAGGAAGGTATGTAAAAATGCCTGCTGGATGTAAACATTGACAGCAGGGTCACAGGAACTTCCTGACTGGGGTTGTGTATATATATGGTTTCAGCTCCTGGTAACCCCAGCGGCCTGTAGAGAGGACAACGTCACATGTAACAGAACTTTGCACAGAACTTAAGGAGCAACACAGATGGCTGATTTACCTGAGGAACACTTTAATTCAGCAGCAGCGAATGGTTTTCTCAACACCCATCTGTCAGTTTATTTATGACTTCCTCTTTGCCATGTGACAGCAATTTGTTTTAACCAAAATCTAAGTTGTATCAGTCCCATTAACATATTTATTTGCATTTAAAAACATATGTCAAGTTATTGTTGACTAATCATTGCATATAACACATTAGTCTTTTTCTGTCAATGCAATTCAAAGCAGCCTCTAGCAAGCATTTCACATGATGAAGCTGTGTAAGCCAAACATGAGCCATGTACTTTTTAATCTGAAAAAGCTACTTGTCTCTTGCTTAAAACCAAATACACAAATAAACCCACAGGGAAAGTTAATAAGAATGCATTGCATAACATCAGTACAACGATTCTCTGTTTTGGTTGGCTATTTTTGTTCATACAATAACATGCTCCCACTCAGCTGTCACTAAACAAAAATAGAGCTTAGGCTACCCAATAAATACTTCAAGCTCTGTCATTTCCACAAACCCTCCAAGATGATTACATTCAAAAAGTGATTAGTTTTCCAGTTAAACTCGTGTGTCTCTGTTTATTGTCTTCCACTGGAAGAGCTTTGTATCAACCATGTATGAAATGGGTGCAGATTAGTGAGATGTTGGACAATGTAAAAGTAATGAAAACAACAGCAGTGGTATAAGTGCTATAAAAACTATAAAACTGAGAGAAATCTTCACTTTAAAACCTTTTAGCTGGAAAGCACAAATTCTAAAAGATCTAAACTAATTTACATATTTCATCTGAGTAAAGATGAAACAATGGCAAGTGATGATGTGACACAACAATATGGGGAAATAACTGGAATATTTATGCGAATTTCTTTGTTTTCCTATTGTGTCACAAACTAAAGTGGGGAAATGCTGCTGTAAGTTGTGAAATGCTTTGAGGACATTAGTGAAAAAACAGGGTTACAAAAATAGAACCTGATCTGAGGAAATGCAGATAAGAGAAATAATTGTTTAAAACATCAGAGTTCAAGTAGTCATGCAACGAGTCTAATCCAAATACCTACTGAACTCATTACCAGGTCTTCTAATAATTCCAATAGCTCCATTGTGGTAAGATAAATATTAGTTTAACATGCATTAGACTGGGACATGAAAGTCTAAATTTTAATTAAATACAGGAATTAATTTTGCAAAGCAATCTTATATTTTGAGAGTTAATTTAATCTGAAAAGACCATGGTACAAACAACATTCTGCTAACATTTGCAAATGTAAGTGTATAATGAGGTTACCATCAAATCACTCCTATTGCTGGGTTTCAGATGACATCATCAAATGCAGATGGGGGGCAGGAAGTAAAAGCAGCCCTGTTTCCTTCTGTT
>JAUBOC010000127.1:11730802-11745489 GCA_032275365.1 Anablepsoides cearensis | reverse complement strand
TAAATCCACTTGTGGACATTACCTGTGCAAAGATTCATGCTGCTAAAATGAACTGGAGCAAAGTTACAGAGGTTTTGCATTTTGTCATTCTGTACGACAGACCATGGTACCATTAATAAATGTTGAGAAATCTAAACTTTGAAAAATTATCCAAACATTTATTTGTCACCATATATATTATATAATAATAAGAAATTATATTTAACTTCAGTTGGACTACATTCACTCAGAATCGAGTAAAAAAAATGTTCAACACACTTTACAACATATTTAGGTATCTAATTTGACTTGCTTTAAAAAAAATAGTAAATTTTCTTTCCTTTACACATTTTTTGTAATGTATTTACAGATTTGCAATGATGCCATTTTTTACCCTTTGTTTACTTTCTGATTCAACTGCTTGTCATTTGAACTGTGTTTGATGAATGTAAAAACAGTTTGCATGAGCTTTTAGCCAAGATTCTTAACTTTCTATTGATACCAAACATGTCCAGGTTCAACTGACAGATCTGAAGTTAGAAGAAGTTAAAAGAAATAGAAAATTGAAAAAACTGTGTTGCCCCCGGTACCAGGGGCATATAAATATATTTTCTTTGACTTTTTGTATTTCATGGATATGCAGGTCACAGGCACTTTAAATATGTATGAGAAGCAGCATCAAGTGCTGAAAATGTCCTGTCCAGAGATGACTTTTTATTGTCCTAAACCGTGGTGCGCAAACATTTAATTAAATAGCCTAATCTAAAAGCAGAAAGTTTTCTCTTTAATAAAAGTTTACAGCAAGTTAAAACAACATGTTACACATTGGAACACTGGGGTTTGTGCATGTAGAGAGTATGAATGTTGAACACGTTACCTGTAATAAAGCTGCTCTGAATGGCACTCACCTTGACTGAGTGGTTGTGGAAATCTGTTATAATGACTTCATTGTTGCCGTTGACAGCAGCAAAGTGAGGACCTGGAACAAAAAACAAAAACTTGTATAGAATTCAGCAAATTTGATTATCTTATCTGCCCCCTCCCATAAAAATAAAATAAAATCTTCCAAGAATCCAGCACAGTGTCAAGCTTACCTGCAAACTGCGTGTCACTGTTGCCACGACTGCCGAACTTTGTGACCAGCTTGCCGTTGGCCTGGAAGATGAAGATGCGACAAGCCTTGTTGTCGACGACTATGATGTGTCCGTTTCTGTCCACGGCCACGCCTTTAGGACCCAGCAGCTTCCCCAAGCCGATCTTGTTCTGCAGAAGTTGAGACGAAGTTAACACTTCTGCTCCGCAGCCGTTTCACGTTTAACCAATGCAACAAACACAAACGTTTAAACTCACCTTAAACTTGCCTTCACTTGAAAAGATGCTGATCCACTTGTTGTCATAGTCGGCGATGATGATGTCGCCGTTGGGGTGGACAGCGACGCCCGTCGGTCGCTGCATCTGACCAGGAGACCTGCCCCGGACCCCGAAACGACTTCTGAACTGACCGTCGTTAGAGAATGTCTGCAGAGTGTAATTTATTTATTTATTCACTTTAAAAAGGAACAGTTCAGCTCTTTTTAGTGGGTTTCATCACTTTATAAAGCAATAAATCACAGCTAAAAGATTCTCACAGCACAGGGTGTTGGTTTTACCTGAACACATTGATTGTTGCTGTCTGCTATCAGCACCTTTCCCAGGGTGGAGGCAGCTACTCCCTGTAGATTTGTGAACTCTCCTTTGTTTCTTCCTTTGGTACCTTTAAGACAAGAGGGTTGATTAGTTTGAGCAGAATCTAGCACTCCATTTTCCATAACAATGACTGAGTTTTTCGCCCAAGATCAGCCAACTGAGGTAGCCATCTTGAATTGATTTTAATCCAAAATTTAAGTCCTCCTGCTTAAAAAAAACAGGAAGTAGTTGTTCTCCTCACCAATTCTGAAGATGAGATCGTCCTCAATGGGGTTTTCTTTCCGTCTCCCTGTGCTGTACATGCTCGCCGGTCTCTTGAAGGCTTTCTGCCTGATGTGTCCACTGCCCGGAGACTTCAGCCTCTTCTTCGTGCCGTCTGAAGTCGGGGATACATCTGTGGATTTGGTGGCCTTTATTTTGAAGGGACTCCCTTTGATGTGTTGGTTATACAAACGGAGGGATAAATTAAAAGTGCCCTCTTTAGGAACTGAGAACAGGTACTCATAGGTGCCATTCTTGTTGTCCTGAATTTCCCCATCTCCTCTGCTGCCGTCGGATGAGGCGATCTGAGCCGTGATGACAGCGTTGCCCATTTTGCACAGCTCGCCGTCTTTGTCTTTCGTAGTTATCGTGACGGACGTGGGCACGCCTACCACGCAGTGGCGCAACCCTTCCCCCGAGGCCACAGACTCGGACGCCACAGCGTTCGTGGTTATGACAGCGCCCAAGTTGTGGATGGACTTCTTTAAGCCGTCCGTCTCCACCAGGAAGTCGAGCTGATCGTTCTCGCCGGGCTGCAGGGGAAGCTCCTGGTTGGCCAACTCGATGAGGCGTTCGCCCATCTGCTTCTTGACCAGCAGCACCTCGGCCTCGGTGCCATGGCTCAGGGCCTGCTCCGTGAAGTTACAGCTGCTGGTGATGTCCTCCTGACCCTGCATCAGGGCGTCGAGCTGGGCCTGAAGTACCTGTGCATGAACACCAGGGGGCAGCAGAGCAACACAGATTAAACTACAGTTTTTAAAATCAGAAAACTGGCTGGAGATGATTTAACTTATTATAGCCAAACCACTAAATTAGATTTAGCTTTTTATGTCGTCAAACCCAAGTAACTCCAATAAATAAAAACAATGAATCCTGGTTCATGTTAGTAAAATATTCCACTGTTGTAATTCTTAATGCGTGAATCAGAAAGATCTGTGCTTTTCTCATGTGAAAATACAGTTTCACTTATTAAATGACCAAAAAAAAATCACTAATGATGAAGAAATTAAGAAACTATTATTCTAATATAAAGTTCTTATTTTCTACTGAAGTGAAAAAAAAACTAATAATGACCAGTCAATGGAAACATAGTAAGTTTGTGCTTTAAATGCTTTAATATGTGCTTTAAATTGTTCCTGTAGTAAATTTATTGCATCATTTATTCAATAACTCAATCAAACGCAGTATAATTTGTTTAAGAAGCATAAACATCTCACCTTGTTTACTGAGGACTAAAACAGATGCCAGTTATTCCTGTTTTGTTTATTTTCTCAGTAATTGTTTTGGTTTCGCTTTATTGGTTTTACTCCAGTGTGTCAAACAGAAATACAAATATATATTAAAAAAAACAATAATAAAAGTTGTTGTGACTCTACTTTGTGCTAAAGATGAAGATAACCCAGTCATGCAGCAACACACACACTTTAGATCTTACCGCTAGTTTAAAGTGATTAAGTTTGAATCAAATAAAGAGTAAAACAGTGTTCTTTTTATCTAAATATAATACAAACCAGAACTCAAAGTAAACGTTAAGAAATATGAACCATTAAACTGTTCCTCCCAATGTAGTGACGTCACCAAACACACGGGAAAACAAAACAAACTCACCCACATCTGCCCATCCCCATCCTCCTCTCTTTCAGAAACAGATGCCATACGGGCTCTTGTTCCCCAGCTGGAATGAAACAAGTCATCCAAACTTCTTCACCCACTGAAACCTACAGAGCCAAGACGCTCTCCGTACGCACCGTGAGAGCAGAGATCGAGGGTAAAGCGCATGCTCTACTTTAAATCCCTCTCTGCACACGACACACCCAAAAACAACCCAGAAGTTCCCACATGGGACGACTCACTGGCGCCATCTATAGGACGCCACAGATCTGACTTTCCCCTGAGCTCTAATTCAGCAGGCAGTGGGTTGTAAATCATTAGCCTCTCATGTGCCATGACCCCCACCGCCTCTCCCCGAGCTCTTATCCAGCTGAGTGATTGAAGAGCCTCTCTCTTTTAACTGGTTGACTGCCTGTCAGACCAGCTGAGGTCGACACAAACAGAGCAGCAACATCAGCCTGATGAAATGTGACCAGTTAGAGGAAATCTGATCATCCAGCTGTATTATATTCAGATTTGTCCAGTCAATACAATCTTTTTAGTTAAATAAAAGCAAGATGTTTAAAGCTGACATGCAGAAATCAAGGCTGGTTTGAGGTTCTTCACCTTCTGTTTGATGCCGTAGTTGACCTCCAGCTCCATCAGCAAAACGCTCTTGCGGACGTTGAGCGTCTTCTGCAGCTCGTCGAAGGTGCTGTGGATGTCATCCTCGATGGAGCTCTTCCGATTGGTCAGCTGCTGGAGGATATCCGACAGCGTCTGCAGGGCCGAGTCGATCTCCGGCAACCTGGAATCGGAACAGCGGTTCTCAAGTCGGGGTTTTATCGGATGAGAGAGGGCGGTGTAGCTTACAGAGCCCCAGTTCCTGTTGTACCTCTTTTTGACAGCATTCAGCTGCTCCTGTAACGAGGCTTTGTGCTGCTCCACCACGTCTTTCAGAGGCACAGTGGGATGTTCTCCATGTTCTCCACATGTGCACTCCTGACACATGGCTGTCTCACATGGAGGGCAGTAAAACTCCATCACCTAAATCACAGGAAAAATAGATTAAATCAATCTAAATAATGCTTTGATTTCCTGACTTTACTCTTATGGTAAAGTGGCATAATGAAAGGAGTTAAGACAGACTTTAACAGATCTGAGCTGCCTCTTTAATTCATCTGGACTCAAACTTTTTATTGTTTTAATTAGAGTATCTTACACTGCCTCCATGGTTGGGACAGGAGAGCAGGCGTCCTGTAGCCACCGTGGCGATGTTATTAAGAGCGGCGGCCTCCTGGCTGCAGCTGTCTGGCGCTCGTTGCAGCACATCCATCAGGTTGGTGATAAAGAAGTTGTTCTGCAACGCCGCCACACCTTTCTCCGGGAGGATGGAGGTCTGGCGGCACACGGGGCACGACAGGGTGAGGCTGTGGGCCGGGATGTAATTCTGCAGGCACCTAGAGGTGGAAAACAGGTGATGTAAAACCATTTGAGACATTTATGTTGTATAAAGAATACTCAAGATTTTAATTTATCACTTTTATTTAACAAACCAAGTCAATAATTGCACAAGTTTGATTTAGTTTAATGTTAATCCTGTTCTCACTGAAAATCCTTTTATAATACATTGTGCGGCTTCAGGATTCCCCCTTTTTAAATATGCAGCTGGAGCTCCTGATGACATCACTCCAGATCGATAAAAATCAAGTTTTCAAATCTGCACTCTCTTAAACAAAACTACCAGGTGATAAATCACCAATTTTCATCAAACTAAGTAACATTTGGAAGCTTTTGAGATGAGGAAATAGAAAATAATAACTCAATGTTGTAGAATTTCCTCATTATGCCAGCACGAGTCATATATTGGTAAATGTGACATTATTACGACTGTCCAGAAGCAACCAGAGTCAAAGGGACAGTCATGGATCATTCACGGTTGGGCTTTTGTGTGAGAAACAAAGGCTTGATAACAGAGCGGACCGACACACCAAAGGCAGCTTGCATCATCAAGTCGCAGTGCTCTCATTTCCCACATTTCACGGCCCCCGTAAAATCCCCTCACCTCTCACAAAACGTGTGCAGGCAGGGCAGAACCTTGGGGTTCTCGTAGCGGTCCAGACATATGCTGCAGATCAGGAACTGCTTGTCGATTTGGCGGACGACGGGACTGGGGATAGTGGAGCCTTCACTGGCCATCCTAAAACACTGACATAAGAGTCCTTCCTCCTGTTAGTCTGCACCCTGCGAAGAGACGCACAAAAATAGTACAAAATGTAAAAACAAAAAGTTTTAAATCCAGTTAGGAAGGAGAATTGGTAGCAGTCAGAGCATTGAAGGCCTTGTTTTGTAAGCTGCATGCTGTGTTGTTGATTTTGATGTTCAGGTTCCAATAGCTATTCAAGGTAAAACATTCATGGTGTAGTTCTTCCTGTCTGCAGCACCTACCAAGATGGTGACACAAATTCTAGCCTTGCTAGCATACTGCACAGCTGTGAGCCATTCCAGCATTATTTCCCTTTCAGAGAGCTGTACCCTCTTAGGGGGCTTTCAGACCAAAGTTTGCACTGCACTCTGAAACATATTAGTGTTTTATGAGAAAAAAAACTAGTTAAAAAAAATAAAATAAGCACAGAGGAGTTCCTTTCATATTTCTCCTCAAGGTTAACGTACCATTAATCTCTCACACTGATCCACGATGAGCTGCAGCTCTCTAAAGCATTTCTATTCCCCACCACCAAGTTCATTCTGTGGTGATGAAAATGAAGCAGCAACAGCAAGCAACTCTGTGATAAACAAACAGTAACACCATTGCATTTGAAGTTCATTACAGTTTTATTTTCAGATGACACGATGTTTGTGGCCCCATGAAGAGTCTCGGCCCTCACGTTGAAGCAGAAAGGGCAGGAGTTGACTATAACCAGGAGAAATGCTTCCCGTTTGACATAAAAGGCTTCTAAAGTGATGAATAATTGAGCAGGAAGTAAAAGGAAAGCACTCTGATTTCAGCCCACAGAGAGAAGCTAAGCCCTTCAAAATAAAACAACTCATTCTTCATTAATTTTATGTTTTTCTTCAGTCATTTCTGACATCGTTCTCTCCTTGTGTGACTGTGTGTGTGATAATCCTATAGCACCATCTCAAAGACACAGAAAGTATGTCAGGGCTTTTTATTGTCTCGTCACACCAAATACGGGCAAAGAAACAGGCCACCTCTGCTGCTGAAAGGAAACCCTGAGGGATGGACTACATGCTCGTTTTCTTTTCTTCTCTATTCAATTTTGTTTTAATTTCACCCTCTTCCACACATCTCCTCCTCTTATTCTCCTCTCTGAAAGCCGACCTGGGATCGAAAGTGGAGGATAAGAGGATAAGATTTCTTTCAGGACAAAAGGCTCATTTGCTCAGCATGAAATTAAACTTTTTAAGATGTTAAAAGAAAAAAAAGAAGAAAAATACATAATATAACAACATTTTACTCTTCAACAAGCTAAAAATAAATGAGCAGTTGAAGATTATAAATGTGAGAATATATTTGTAAATTATAGGCTTCGTATTAAAGAAATGCTCCACCTTCCTTGTCAGAATTTTAAACTAAGAGCATCCTTTTCGGTCAAACTGGAAAATACTTTTATAAGTCTTGGACTACGTGTTGAGGATGACTCTCAGCTACCAACACACCGAATCTGAGCTCAACATCTATAAAACTGAGTTACAGCCATGTATGCGTTTGCTAGGTTTGATTACTGTGGCAGCCATCTTGAATTTGGATGACTAAAAGTTAATCAGTCGTAGATGTACATCCAATGATTATTTTATGAGAGTTCTATAAAAATCTGCTCAGTGATTCATGAGCCTTTTTGCTAACATGACAGATAAACACATGCTGACACACAGACAGGCACAAACTGCATCACCTTTTGCCTAAAGTGGTTTGATGATAATAAAAAAAGTATCCAGATATAAAGTGATCTCAGTTCTCAGCACATCCAGACTCCAGCTAAAGCTCAAACTGGAGGTTTTGTTTCAGTAACTCACCGGCTCAGACTGACACAGCATCACTGATTCCCAAACAGAAACAACAGATCCTAAATCCTGCAGGCGGTCACAACAGAACTGAAGCGCTGCTGTGCTGACGGAGCACAAGGTCGCAGCACAGAACTGTACAGCCTCCACTATTACATAATCAGAGCTGCACGGGCAAAAAAGAATCAGCTCTACTTATTCTGAAAATATTTTTTTTTAAATAATTTCCCTTTATTTAACCAGGTAAATCCCACCCATCTCTTTTTAAAAAGGAGGCCCGGGCCTGAAGGCAGAGTAAACATGCATGTTTTTGGACAGGAAACTGGAGCACCTGAGGAAAACATGCAAACTCCACACAGAAAGATCAAGTCCAAACTGGGGGACTGAACCCAGAACCTTCTTGCTGTGAGGCTACACTGCTAACCACTACTCCACCGTGCTGACTGGGCTGCATGTATGGACAGATCCACAGGTGGCATTTATCCCCAAAAATCTGCA
Organism: Anablepsoides cearensis; assembly: GCA_032275365.1. Taxonomy (NCBI): domain Eukaryota; kingdom Metazoa; phylum Chordata; class Actinopteri; order Cyprinodontiformes; family Rivulidae; genus Anablepsoides; species Anablepsoides cearensis. The sequence goes on along the minus strand of JAUBOC010000127.1, from coordinate 11,737,449 downwards.
AAATAATGTCTTTCCGAGCTTTAAATGCTTAAAAACACATACCTTAGAAGTCATATCAGTCCCAACGTGACATGATTCCTCTCTCCTATCGGCGTCAACAAACCGAACATGAGATCCCAGGATGTGCGTGTGTGAGCGATGGCTTCTTGGTGCGTTTATGAGGGGCGTACACGTGAGCAAAAGTGAGAAGGGGAGCCGGACTGTGTTTCAGTTTGACATCATCCAGTTTCCCCCTCCTCCTCTCTCCACCCCTCCCAGCTTTCCTCTCCCTCTCTCTCCTCTGTTCTTCACTTGCTCACTTTGCATTCACAGCTTTTTCTCCATCTCAGCCATTCATCCCTGCTGCAGGCTGTAAACCCTGCGGCGTGGCGCACCGTGCGCGTGCAGCATCAGGAATCTGAACTGCTGTGAAGCCGCTGATTGAACATATCAAAAAAAAAAAAAAAAAACAGGAGTTAAGCGTTCCCTCGGATGGAGAGGAAGACATGGGGGATGTGTCTGAGTGCGTTTGCTGCTGACTCACCGAGCAAGAAGTGACGTAACAAAAAAGAAGAGGACAAAAAGGTCTGCATCAAATACAGGCGCAAAAGAAGTGAGGTAGAAAATACACCTCATATTCTTCACAGAGACACTCCTTATTGTATCACTTATGGAGGACATTTGATTTCTTAATTCTCATTGGGTGATTGTCATCTAAAAAAACAACCCATTTTTATCAGTCACAGCACAAAACTGCTGCATAAAAACTTTTATTTCTCATAGAAATAGTGTCCACACTTACTGTACCTGAGGGAAAAATGGGAAACTATCATTAAAGACATCACATGGCTCAGTGAATGACAAAATATAATTTATGTCTGGGTTAAACTCCATGTTTGCAACATGAAATATGTATAATGGCGCATGAGCTTAAAACCATTTAATTATTAATTACAAAAGGGGGGTATTTCAAATGAAAATATCTAAATTAATTTCTCATCAAACTTGGAAAAGATTCAAACACAGAACTCTGGCTCTTCTGGACAAACAAGAAACAGAACTTCAATAAAATGATTTACACACTTTAAATTTCTTCAGCTTTCCAGTACATCTTGGTGAACATTCTGAATATGTGCTATTTTGCCTGAATGCACCGCAGCTGTTCAGTGATCTCATCCAGAGCTGCGGCCAAACACAGAGAGCTCCGTCAGCCAGAAACACAAAACCAGACCAATCTGGAACAGTGGAAATAACTCTGTCCTGAAATGTTGGCTAAACATCAGCACAGAGTCAGCTGCTCAACATTCACTTTGGATTCAGGACTCTTAGAGATTAACTGAATAACGGGTGGAGAGATGACTGATCGTGTGAGAAACCTGACAGAATTAAGCATTCCGTGAGGGATTGCACATCGCCCACTTCCTTTCATGCCTGAGTTTTAAACTAAGATCCTCTTCTGATGAGGAGGAGTGGGATTGTTGCTGCTTTGGTCAAACCTGCTTTTTCATGCAATACTGCAAAATCATGTGAGATGCAATACAGCTTGGGAGGTGGTGTTGTGAACGACTCTCAGCTACTTCCATGTGAAGTTTTAGCTCCATATCAGTCAATCTGAAATCTTTGGCCATTTGGATTTACTCTGAAAATTGATCAGTTGTGGTTACACCGGAGAGTTTCAAAAACATTCATCCTATGCTTCAGATATTTTGCTAACACACTTTTTTATGGTGGTTGTCAATAGTAAAGCCGGTACAACCCCCTCTTTAGTTCTAGCTAAAGAGGGGGTTGATTTCCCTAAAATTACCTAATATGAAAACAAATGAAATTCTTAATCGAGGGCATTATTGTTGAAAAAAAAAATAAAACATTTCTTTGTATCCACATAAATAATCCTGTAGATTTAAACAAAAGGTGAAGTGTAATTTTAAAACTACTCAAAACTTTGCACTTGTTCCATTTTAAACTTTGAAAAGGTCCTGATGGCAAAAATTTAAATATATATAGTTTTAAATCCCGTTGACTTTATTCAAACTCACTACCAGACCCTGGATTACTGAGAACATCTTATTCAGAAATGGTTACATCCCTGCAGGTACTTTCAGTAAGTGGTTCTAGTGGCCAGCTTTGATTTAAATAATGCAAATATTCATCTTGGACTGCTCACAGGGTGCAGAGTCTTCACACACACGTTTAGCTTTTATTTTGACTTGAAAGTAAAGAAACTTGAAAAACATCCAATTGCTGATGTGTGATGTTCTTATGTTGTATAAAACAGCCAGACATGTGCATGTTTTTGTTAGACATCATCTTGCAGTAATGACTTTGTAAGCTCACATACAAAGAACTTATTCTTATGAGAAAAATAAAAGGGGTGATTTAAAGTCAGCTGTAAGGAAAACATGCAACTGAACATGTTTTAGCTCCTTCACTTTCATATTCAGATCATAACTATTGGTTGTTAAGACACTTCAAAGACTGCCAAAAAAAAAAAAGGCAAAAGAGAAACCTACTTAATCCAGAGCTCTAAATAAAAACACAAATATAAATGTATTTTTCAAAGACACAAGAGTTAAAAATCAAACTTTGGTTGATACAACAGAACATTTGATAAATGACTAAAAATTGTTTTTTAATAATAACAATTATTATATATTTTTTTTCTTCTGAAAACTTGGCCAGTCAGTCAAATCCCACACCATTTTAATAAGTAAAAATTTTCTGCAGCTGCTGCAAAAGTTGTAATAAGGATCAAAATCTTGTCTTCATTTGAGCCATTTTGTCTCAGTGAAATCAGTGGCTGTACAGACAGTTCCTGCTGCAGAGGCTCACAAAGACCATCAACTGTAACATCACTATCTTGAACTGGTGATAGAGACAACACAGGCCTTTACTCTTAAAGGGACAGGCCTGATCTTCTGCAGTGGGGTTCTGCAGAAAGAGTATGACTAATATCTTACCTGCAGTAGATAGTTCTGAACAAACTCAGTTTGGGGAAACATTTCAAGTCTTGTGACTAATACTACAGTGGAGTGTTGCCATTGTAAAATAACTTTAATCTCAAATGTCAAGTGGTTCAAACAAACCCTACTTTATAAACTACTGCAAGTTCACACTGGAAGGTCATTTCAGCAGAAATATATATTCCTGCCAGAAGCGGTACAATTAGCTGTTGCTCCAGATATTTGTTCTTGCAACATATCTGCCAAACTGAGCACTCTGGAGGCCCCAGATAAGACAATGCTCTGCACTCAAGTATCTCCGTTTGCGCCTGTCTGCATGTTAAACACTGAACTCAGATTAAACCCAACAGCCGTGCAACGGTAAGGACACAGCAAAGTGTCTATGCTGCACATCTGCCAACCTGAATCCAGTCAGGCTGAAAACTGAGGCGGACTGAATCTGTGAATCAGTGACAGTGGGGGGAAAAAATGACTATTTTTACAGACAGTTGATCTTCAATCGTCCTTTGAAGCTAAACACTAACTACAAGGTTACATTTTAGAGTTTGTTTGAATAAATAGCTGGGGGGAAAAAAGTATAGCTTTCAGGAAACTGCACGGAACTCCATGAAGTCATTTTCGTTTGCCAGACAAAAACAAACTATTATTATTATTGTTTTTTAATCACTTGTTCAGATTTACCATTCCATGTACAGCCAAAAAATGATTACTTTTCTAAATTTTGAATATACTGGAGTTTAATGAAAGCTGCTGGTAGCTACATAAACAACTCTGACTTGTTCATCAGACACACTTTTCCTTGGTGCACCTGCTAATTTGCAAAACAAGCAAACAGAAACCCACAAGCACCACTAAGAGGAAGTGAGAAGACTGTAAACAAAAACAAAAAAAAAAAAAGGTGCCTGACACAAACTGATGTGAAGCTGGAACTTGTCAATCAAGTATCAACTTCTAGGGAATTTGTCTGGAATTAGAGGCATTTATTTTTATAATCTTTTCCTCCTACAGAAGCCAACATGTCATGCAAATATAAAAAAAAACACATCACAGATCTGCCCTTCCTTCATTTATGATTTCCCTTCCATTTATAACCCTATCTAATCTTTCCAGTTCACTTTTCTCATCCTTAAAAATCCCAACCATCCCACTTACTTGAACTCCATGGCTGTTTTTCTTCTTGTCTTCTCTATATGATGTCGGGGAATAAAAAAAGAAAGAAAAAGAACAGAAATGGTGCTCTGTCACCCAGTCCTCATGTCTGATATGTTGACGGTGAGTAAAGTAAGCAAAAGGAAGCACATGCGAGAGCCCTGAATCATCCAAATAATCCAAACAGACACAGGGTGAGCAGAGACACATGGAGGAGGGCGGCCCAGTGGGAGGAGTCAGTGAGGCTGGCGGAGGCGGGGTTTAAATGTTTTTGCTCTTTAACCCCGAGGCAAAAGTCCCATCAAGGGGCTTGACAGGTATAAAAGAGAAAAGAAAACATGTCCAGAGCAGCAACTTAAAGTTGAAATATCACAATGTGGATGAATTCATGGGACAAAATTCCCACTGAATAACATCACCAGTGTGCTCTACAGCATCTACCCCCCAAAACAGCCCATCTTATTATTAAAACCTTCAAGAGCCTATTGTGTCACATCTCAGTATCAACCCAACTACAAAAGGCCTCTTTTATTGTAGTTTTAATTTAATCACCAGAATGAATAGTCTGACTTTAAACAATGTTGTCCACAGGCAGAACCATCGATTGTATATAAATTATTTTATTTGCAAGGAGTCTACAACAAGCATCAGGACGTATACAGTAAGTGGTATCATGCAGTTTCTGGAGCCTCTGAAGGTATAAATTACCAAACAGAAAAGGAAGCCTGGAAGATGCATTAGACAGCATTAATTGATGGGGTTTTACAGGGGATCAAATAGTGGATTTGCATGAGATCGTGTGGTGGTATTGTTCAAATGTCTGGCATGTGAAGCGTACAGATGTCACAGTAGCTCAACGTTGGAAGCAGTCATGTGTGCGGACCATCTGTACACATGTACTGTGAGACTTTGGAGCAGCTTGTGGCATCCTGCATCAAGTTAGCTGGACTTCAGCTTTGTCTATGAGTCACCTGTGGCTCTTTGACATGTGTGTATATGGTGGTGCTGAAGGTAATCCTGCCTACGTGTGTAAAGAAACACCAGTTGTACTCCTGGCATCAAAAGCTTTAACTTCAGGTCACCTCTTATAGGGGTCCTGATGGTACAGCTCTACATCTGTAACATCCTGTGTCCACATGTCCTGATACAGCCTTTCAACACCACCCCTCCCAAGTCCTGCCCACAGAGAGCAGCTAGGTCCTCTGATACTTCCCTAACAGGACATGTGAGGGATCAGTTCAGACAAACCAGTAACAGTCTGCTGGATATTGATGCACAAGACGATGCAACCACTGGGCTCAACACAGAACTGTTGCTGGTCCAGGCCTAAGAGGGGGGCCACACCCTGACATGGGACCATTCCAGTATAGTCACATGACCTTTCAGCATAAAGTCCCCCACATACTCGGGCGTACAGTGCGCATTCCATGAGCCGCGCGGACTCCGCGCATATTGTCCGCGGATGTTTGAGACTTCATACTCGAGCGTACTGACTGTACTACAATATAATATAAGTCCTTATATTCCTTCATTGACGCATCATAAAGATTTCTAATCTCCTCCGTGAGACGCTCTTCAAAATTTGACTCCATTTCGTCCACAAATGACACCGATTCTCAACTTTATCAGCTTGGTGTCGCATCCAAAACAGTACTTGTCACTGTGCGCACCGCGGACGTAAAATATTGATCTCTGCGCGGACCAGTCCGGCGGACGTCCGCGTCGGGTCCGCCTGAGTCCGCGCGGACCGAAGTACACCCGAGTATGTGTGGGCCTTAAGCAGTTTTGCATCTTAAGGTTGTCGATGGATGTCCATGTAAATACTGAGAACCCTTAATAACAGAGTTGGAGTAAGAACAGGTCAACTTTTCAGTTTTTAAAGCCAAATCAAAATGTCAGAGAGACAAAAACTACAACAGTTTATCTGAATGTTGAGCACAGGAAATTTATATAAACCCATATTAGTTTAAAATAACCCAATTCACCAGCTTGATAAAAGCTGTTTGGCCTTCAGGGACTTGATAGAGTGAAGCCAACTAACAAAAGCAAAAAGTACAACTACAATTATTTGAGAAAGATCCAGAACAGGCACAAGACAGATTTCATACCGTCAACTAAACAATCAGTTCATTAGAAATATAGGAGATAATTTCAAACTCCAGATCTAAACAGACATGTGTTTTTAGCATTTTTTAGTTCCACGTTACAAAAACAGCTAAACTTCCTGTTCAGACGCAGCTGCCATGTGGGCAGCTTTCCTCTTATTGTTTGCATTTTTTTGTTTATACTTTATCTTGGCTGAGAGATTAGTTTCCTAAAACCAAGACAAAAAAAACAGATGTTTTTATTTTAACCCTCAGGCTGCCAACACCCAGTATATAACAGATGTCTAGAATCCTGTGTGCAGGCTGCAGATGATGTTTGAAGTAATTACACAAATGCATCTGTTTTCTCCTCGTACATCCACTCCCTTCTAACCCCTAATTTACACTACATGCGTTCCGGCTCCGCTCCGGTCCGACCTCCGCAGCAAATACGCAACCATTATAATCAATGAGT
>JAUBOC010000127.1:11671336-11684422 GCA_032275365.1 Anablepsoides cearensis | reverse complement strand
AAATGATTACATGCCGTGAAATTCTTAGAGGGGCGGGCCGTCTCGTTGGCGGGGGGGGCCGCCCCCCTTGGATAATGGTAGGGGAAACACTGCAAGCAAATATTTTTTTTTTTTTCAATTTAACACAGAATCTCACTTTCAAATTGTCCCTTTAAAGTAACAAAGACGTGGGACACTTGGACAAAACTGTGAAGAAGATAACAAATGAAGATGAATGGTAGAAAAACCAAGACACATCTATCCAAAACATTCCAAGCACATCCTTTGAAGCAAAACGGTGACAACTACAGAAAAGATGGCTGACCCATATAGAAATTAGCTATGGACCTCTATAGAGAGGGGTCTGGTGGCCCTTTGGCTGTAAATTGTGTTCACTTGTCCCTGTAGCAAGCAACACACAGCTCCTCTCAAGAATAACCTGCATAAGTTCTATGTTAATAGGAATAATCTCCTGTATTCACTTTAAGTGCATAAGAGGAGGAACACAGATTTCAGTGCACCCCTAATGGCTGAAGTGGATGTCCTCAAATCAGAAAGTCAGCTTTTCAATTTGCAAACCCTTTAACGCACAGAACATATCCCCATGAATATGCTCATCTGTGTGGAAAAAAGCATATATTAAACAATAATGTGCATAATATTATGACTAAATAAAAATAACTGACTTTGAAGATCCTAAACCAGGTTAAAATGTGCTCTGTATGAGACATGCACAGGTGCTGTGTTCAGGAGCACCACCAACTTCTATCTTCTTCTTCTACTTTGGTTTCAACAGACTTTCACTCATAAACAAACTTCAATCATTTTCGAGCCTTCGGATAATATTTCAAGCACCCCCTATTACTTCCAATTGTAGTTGGATTTGGCTCCTAACATGATACTAAGCTTATAAACGTGAAGGGGAAGTTCATAAAACAATGAGTAAAGACACGTTAGATTCTTGTGTCCTCCCAAATATACCCCTAAATAGTTTTATTGTTAATAATGACAGTATATTCTGTCTAAATTTATCTATTTATCCATAATTTTTGGCATACTTAGAAATCTTGGGGTTCAACATAATTTGGAGTAAATGATAATTATACTTGGCTTGTTTTATCCAACAAGATAACGTGGCAGGTTTAATTTACCGTCTATAGATATCTGAATTTTGCTGTCTGTTTGGATTTTTATAGTATCTTATTTACCAGATAACAATGCTTCTTTTTCTCCCCTCAACCTCACATCCCGGAAAAGCCTTTGCAACGTTTCACATGGTTGGGCGTCTCACCTGTTGCAGCAATTAAGTCACGTGATTTACAAAGGCGACTAAAGGTGACGAATAAACCTATTTAATGTTACTTCCATACACGGAATTTAGTTAAATACATGATTAAGCAATTAACACGCCACTAAAGTTGGAACGAAATTGTCCATTTTGTTTGAGTTGCCCTGAACGCCTCACTCCGTCAGAGTTATTGTTTAGCTTCAAGTAACTCTACAACACCGACAGCAAATTAAACGAAACTTGTAATAAAGCCACCCCTAGGTAAAAGTCACTAAATGAATGTGGCGCATGAGTAAGTCAGAACCAAAGGAAACTTGTGAACATTACCTGTCTGCGGATGTGGCTAACTTAGCCGCTGCGGTAGTTAACTAAAATCCTCAGCCGTGACGCTGCGCCACACTTGATGTCTTCTGGAAAGGTGCTGCGAGTGCCGGTAATGCAAACGCTGCATAGAGGTATACTACCGAAATATTATTGGTGGTCCTTGACGTTCTTTTGCCACACCAGACGTGATGTTTGGACCCCGGAAAGAATGGCCTATGTGTATTCACAGCTACAGCATAAAGCAAACTTCATTTTTTTTGCTGCAGGCGAGCGCCCCCTGCTGTTAAAACACGATGTTTGAATTTTTTCCAGTTTTTCTAAACATCTTTTTGACGCATTACTCCCACCTACTGTTCTGGAGGATGAACATTAAACTGACCACTGCAGTGCTGGTGCAGTGGAAAGGTATAGTATTCACATACCAGGGTTACATATATATTTTTGAAAGTAGAAATATCCATTCAAGGATATTTCACTCATGTAAAAGTTAGGAAGAACAGGTTTTATAATTGCTATGTAAAGGATTAAAGCTGTGCCACAAGGGTCTATAGTGCATAATCCTACCTTCTACAAAAATTAAAATTAAAATAATTCTAAAGGCAATAATGACTGTAAAATATTTTAAAATTTCAATATTTAGAAATTTATGATGCACTGGGCTACTACCTAGCCACGTATATACAATATATCTGCCACAATCATCTTCATACAGGCTGTAACTCGTGTCAGGTATGATGGATCACATTACAAACCAAAACCGTGTCAGAATGATATTCTCATCTAATCACAATACAGTTCACTCCATTTAGTAGGTACCACACATCTGGATTGGTTTTTAGTTTTTTTTTACAAATGATGACAAGCTGGAATGAAAACAAGCCAAAGTAAAATAGTAATTAAATGCTTCTTGTATGTTTAAAATGTAAGGAGAGAGAGTACAAATCATTGCATAAAAATGTAGTAAAGTAAAGGTCAGCTGAAAAATAAGCACTCCAGTAAAGTATAAATAACCAAAGTTTCTACTTCAGTAAGGTAACAACCTATTTTTGCTTCATTACTTGACACCTTAAAGGTGTTTTAGAGTGTTAAATTGTGTAAAGTTGTGTAAATGTAAAGAAAAAAAAAAACACCTCTTCTTGGCTACTTTGTCACACAGATGTTGCTTTTTAAGATCATATTTGTACTCATATGTTCGACATTGTTTGAGGATCATGCTGGATAATAATAATAATAATAATAATAATAATAATAATAATAATAATAATAATAATACAATCTTATACAACGAACTCAATTTCCCATAACCGCTTGGGTGGGGCACGCACGTTTACGTTGCAACGCAGAGCTGAGCTAGTCCGGCTACAGAGGCCATATTGAAATCTATGAAGTCGGCTTACACTTTGATGGGACTCCGTCGATTTGGGAGTCTTTAAATCGCTCTCCCACATTTATACCTGTGTAATTTCACCAGACATTCCGCTTAAGTCTCTACCAGCAATAGAAGGCAAGTTGTCTCGTCTATTTAGCGGGGAAAATGAGTCCAACAGATGCTAAACGCGGGGCTAAACGCAGGAAGAACAAGCGGGGCGGTGGCAGTAGCTGCAGTACTGTCTGCAACACCAGCAGTGGCAAGGCCGGGGTAGCTCCGGCCTTAGGAACAGCGACACCTGAATCTGTTGTCAGCTTTTTAACATCTGGGAATGCAGGCATCGGGAACATGGGTTCCACGTCAGGAATAAACGGAGAGGTAAGAATGTCAGAAACTGGAGTGTTATCAGCTACATCTGATTTGGGCCCAAACTGATGCGAGAAAAGACAGCCAGCTAAGAACAAATATAAAGTAGCGTACACTATACGACTTAATTACATTTAATAGTTGTCATTATGTTCATTAAACATACAATATTTAAGACGGCAATACATAATAGTGAAACTGGTTTTATTTTACTGACACATAGCCGTAAACATGAAGCTAACGTTCTTGGCCGAACTGTGGGTCTGCACCATTTATACGCTACTGTGCGGGGCGCCGAGTAGGCGGGGTTAGTACCTCAGATCCTGCAGCGTGTTAACCCGGGCACGGGCCGGATGTTTACCTCGGATCTAGCTGTAAAAGCGGCGTACAGCCCCTTTTATCATATGGCTAATAAAACACAACAGTTCTCTGGATGCCAAGACCTTCAACTGTCAAAAATTACACAATTTCAGTCTTTTTTTCCTGATATCAATTGGGTTTTTTTTCTATTCATTAAAAATATCATACTTCCCTAGGCGCTTGTCATGACTTCTAGCCGGGTCATACGCCGACAAACCGATAAGGAACGGATCCTTCATGACTACCGTCGTTAGCCGAAGTTAAAATATCATGTCTGTATTGACAGCAATGTGCACACCATGAAACATTGTAAGATAATACTGATCGTGCAGTTGGGGATTATGTCGGACAAGCCGAGATTATTTAGGTGAATCATTCGGTTCAGCACAGGTGGCTAGTAAGCTGCTATTTCTCAGCTAAACATTCATGCTAGCTAATGCTAACAACTTTAGCTCTGTCTGGTCTAGACCGTTTTACACGTTCATCGTCCTTTTATTTGGTGTGAAGGTTTAAGATCGACACAGTTGTGGTGTTTTCTTTATGAAAAACTTAGTCAGTTGACTAACTATTGTTGTGTAGGAAAACTAACAAGTTGCATTAGGGTAAACGTGATTAAAACCGTGACTCACACAGAAACAAGCCAAGGAAGGACTGGAGCCTTTACATGTAGAGCTTATTGACACCGTTTTAGTAATTGTTTGTTTAGCTTTAATATTACCAGTTTTCAGAAATGTAACAAGCTTTTATCTAGTTGTTCTGCGTGGTAGAGAACTGTGCCCTTCAGTGTGATGCTGTCACAGAAGATAATCTGTTTATGGTTATGATACTCACACCAACAACCTTCCTGTTGTGTTCACTGGACTGGTTTTATGTAATGTTTCTCTGCTTAAAGCTACAAACAGACGTGTTATGACATTTTTGTGACATTGTCAGAACATATTTTATATTACATTTTATTTAATTCCATATTTCCAAATCAAATGTATTCTTTTAAGTTACAGCAGATTGTGACATTGTCAATCAGTTGCTATAATCCCTAAGAAAAGTAAACAGCATAATAGGATACTTCACATGTAGATACCAGTGTCAAGTTGGAAACCTGTTTTGTTATTTTAATCTTAAAGGTTGTAACATGACTTTTCTGACAAGCTTCACTTAGTTTTAGCCGATGTTTCTATCCTGGATAAGTCTGATGGCATGATACACATACAGACAAACTGGCAGACAATCCTAACATGTATTTAAAACAAAATAGTTGGTTTAGATTTTTGAATCAGTCTGGGAGGAGACTTTATATTTTCTGTCTGAATTTAATCAGCTACAAAAGTGCCATGTTGTGAGCTGAATGTACACGCTGAATTGTTTGTGTTCCTCAGGTCAAAGTGAACAACAGTGTTACTCCACAGTTTAAGGAAGGACCAGTAAATGTTGACTTCTCCGGAGTCCTTCAGGTAAATTTACATCAGCTCCATACCTAATATTTGCGGCTGATGAGTATTTAAACTAGTTTTTGAAAATAGGTGGCAACTTGCAGAGAAGTCTCTGCTTAATTTTTTATCACTTTTGGCTCAACGTGTGATGTACACTGTGGTGAACATATTTAAATACAAAGTTGGGGAATAAATTATACTGGCAACCATTTTCAAATTAACCTAAGTTTCTTATATGGCAATAATAAAGAAAAAAATATGGAATAAATATTTTCATTTGAACGATGCATTTGAGAGCTTAGATTGCACTTCAAACCTTTGCAGTTTTCCTATGCACAGATGTTAGTGTGAGGTATGGTAGCTCGGTAGACAGTGCAGCAATCTATTAAAGGGATCCATGATTAGTCTTTATTTGATAAACATATATTTTAATTGTAAAATAAAGACTGTAAAAATACTGTAGACTGTTCAGTTTTGTAAAATTTTAAAATATATATTTTAACACGGATGGAGCCATTTTATTTACACACAAAGCATTCTGGGTAAATGATGATGTGGCTAGGTCATCTATGTGAGCAAGGTATATCCACCCTGAAGGTTAATGTTGGACAATATCTGACGATCGTCTCTTTTAAATGAAACCAGAGAGCGTTGACAGAGAGGAGAAGGCAGAAACAATTCAGTCTACAACTGAAAATATGGATGGAGGACAACAGAGCTGCTTCATGAAAGAAGAACCTCAGCTTAGCCTGTTAGCCTTTGCGGTAGAGCCAATGCTGTATTGCCTTATATGTATTAGCTTGGCACTAGTGCGACAAACAAGCTAAACTGAGGTCATCCATCCATATTTTCAGTTGCAGGCTGAGTCATTTTTGCTTTCCCCTCTCTGTCATGTGGACGGAGAACCTCAGTGACAACAGGAGAATGTGTAGCACCGAGCTAATACATATATATGGTGATATAGCGTTGGGGCTAATGCTAACAGGCTAAGCTGAGGTTCTTCTTCCATGAAGCAGCTCTGTTGTCCTCCATCCATATTTTCAGTTGAAGGCTGAGTCATCTCTGCCTTCTCCTCTCTGTCAACGCTCTCTGGTTTCATTTAAAAGAGCCGATCGTCAGATACTGTCCAACATTAACCTTCAGTGTGGATACAGCTGCTAGCAGCCTCGCACCAATGACCTATCCACGTCATCATTTACCAAGAATGCTTTGCCTGTAAATAAAATAGCCCCATCTGTGTAATATATTTTTAAACTTTTAGTTTAAAAATTATAAAACCTAAACAGCCTACAGTATTTTTACAGTTAAAATATGTTTATCAAATAAAGTCTAATGTTACAACCAATCATGGATCCCTTCTTGAGGCTGCAGGTTCAAATTCAGGTTGTGTCAGGAAAGGCATTCTAGCGTAAAACTTTTGCCAAAAATTTTCATGCAAGATGACTTGCTGTGGCGACCCCTGAAGAAGGGAGCAACTGAAGGAAAGAAGCAAGATGTACAGCACGAGTATATAGATTGGCCCCACTTTTGTCATTCACCTAGCTGCAGCTGTTTAGACTCTTGGGATTATGTGGTTTTACTAAGTTTGTGAACAGTTAAATGTGTGTCGCTCTGAAACATATAATTTTGATTAAAGCTCGTTTAAATTTTAGTTTGAAAAAATATCTTAAAACTACAATGTTTGTGATGTTAACAAGTTGAAAGCAGAAAAATCAGAATCCATCTAGGTTTTGGTCTGTTTACACAGCTGCTTATACCTGGTGTTCAACTAGTGTCACAGAAGTTAAAGTAGGACCTGAGGAGTGATCTAATTCAGAAACTGTTCATTCTACAAATTGATTTCCAAAAATGTAAAAAATTAGCAAAAAATATTTTAAAACGCATAAACACAATTTGCAGTTCCATATTTATTAAGTTTAAATAACTAATACTGTCTTCTGCATTTTGTTTTTTTTTTTTGTAATTATTTTGTTGCTTTATTGAGAAATAATCCAAACCATATTTTTGACACAATTGTGCACCATTTTTATGTGTGCGTCCTCTTGTGCACCAACTACAGACTCCGTTCACATTCGGCCTGAACCAGCGTGCGCCCTACACAGCCGGTGATCGCTGCCTTCTCTGTCGATGTGAGCGTAAGGACTGCGTGGTGCCTTCAGAGGCAGGCATCTTGGGCCAGAACGGTACAACACAGCCCACCAACTCAGCCAATGCCCTCCAGCTGCCTCTGTGGGTATGCTCAGACTGTAGACTCACAGTGGAGAAGGAAGATAGACGTACAACTCTGGAGCAGTCGTTAGGGGTGAGTCAGCTTTATGTGAAGGGATTTGTAATGTTCAACTGTGATGTAAAAACAACTAAATCTTTGTTTCTGTAGAGAAAATGTTACATTTGTGTTCTTTCCTTGTCTGCCTCAATACTACTCAAATTAAATGATAATAACCAGTTATTGGATTCTGGTAATGGTAATTCATACTTTCAAAAGAATGGCATTGAGTTAGATTATATAGACTTCAAAAAGCACTAAACAAATTAATTATGAAGCATACTTAAATCTTGGGTGTGTAAAATAGGGAGTTTCTACTTCTAAACAACAGTAAATGTAGCATAATGAGCAAATAATAAAATGTATGCCAGAAGGTGGAGGTGACGTAGTGGATGGGTACAAAGACGTGGAGGCATGATTTAATTAATTTGACTTCTGAGCCTATGACAGCCAGTCATAATAAACACGATCTGTTATCTGGATAAAAATGAAGAAGAAAAAGACTGTGTTCGATCTGTTGTTTTGATAACCCACAGAGTCAGGACTTCCTGTTGCACATGCCTGTTGGTAATGGAAACCTGACCCAGGAGGCAGCCACAGTGGACAGACTGACCAGCCCTGCGCCAACGTTACCCATGCTCCCTGCTCCGGACCTCACCGCACCTCTGTCTTCTGATGCAGTGTGCAGCTGTGAGGCCTGCAATGAGAGAGGGTTAGTAAAGACGTTATAACTTATAAGTCAGGAAGTAATTTATTCCAAATGAACTGAGGTCATTTTTTTAGTTGTGTAAATAAAAATGTTGTATCTTTATGAAAATGGCAGGGAGATCTCTGCAGAATCAGAGCGAGAGTCGCAGCAGCTGCAGAACCACTGGTCGGAGGTTCGCTATCTGGTCCGTTGCATCTATCGTCAAACTGGAACGTCACTTGCAGATGACCAAGACCAGCCTCTGGAGAAAGACAAAGAGGGCATGAAGGAACTGGTGGACAGGTGTGTTTGTCCACTAGAGGGCTCCCTCTTATGTTGTAAAAGCCTTTCTTGATACAAGAATGATATCTCATAAAGGAATCAGTGGCATGAGATGAGGAAATTAAATTGTTCATATTAGATAACATTTAAAAATATATATTTAGACTATTGTTCTGTTTAAAATATTTACTTTTCTCCTGTAGGCTTTGTGTAAAAGATCCATATCAGCTCTACCAACGGCTGGAACAGCAGGCTCGAGAATACGTCTTGGAAATGAAGGTGCGGTTATTGAAGCACCTCTCTGCCAGCTCCAAGCCTGCAGGAGCACCAGGGACTGTGGCTGCAGCCCAGGGTCCTCCTCAGGCCCACCAGTTCATATCTCTGCTGCTGGAGGAGTACAACGCCCTCTGCCAAGCTGCACGCACCATCAGCCGCTTCCTGCTCACCCTGGTTAGTTTACCTGGTCTACATCACAAACAATTTGTTCACTAACCCAAGCTTGTGGAGAAAACAATCTGTGTTTGACATTTATAAGTTTTGTGTTTGCTGTTACTGTTTAAGTGATCATCCACACGTTTTTTTTTCTTTCCCAGGAAAATGAGCACCTCCAGAAATTTCAGGTGACGTGGGAACTACACAACAAGCACCTTTTTGAGAATCTGGTTTTCTGTGAACCAATCTTACACAACAGTTTACCAGCGCTAATTGCACAGCTGAGGTATGACAATTTTTTTCTTTTGAAATTAAATGTCAAAAGTACAGAGATATGCTGCTGCTAATACTGTTAGGCAAGGATTTTATTATTCCTTCATGTCACCAGTCCAATATGGAGAGGGAAGAGCACGTATTCTGGCAGTAAAGCAGAATGGACCTGTGACTATAGTTTGAAGTTTATAATCCTTTTAAAATAAACTACAGTGACAGAAAAAGGCTGGGATACACTTAGTTTTATGTATTTCCTGAGAAGTGGGTGGGCGGTAGGTGTAGTAAAAAGCACACCGACTGGGAAAGCACCATAAAGAAACAACTTGGCGTGTCACTACCAGGTACTGTTGTACAATGAAAAAAAGAGAAGACGACAAAAAAAAAAAAAAAAAAAAAAACAGTTGAGATGATTGCAATATTTCACCCATTTCATATAGAATTTAGAAAAATCACTGCCTATTCCTTTTTTTTGGTTGTTTTAAATGTCACCGTAGTGTTTTATAGGATTTAGAGTTTATTTATATTTTTGTTTTGAGGTTTTGTGACGTTTTTGCAAATACTTTGATTTACATTTAGAATAAACAAATAAATAATAAGTTACTGAAAACAATGTGGGGAAGAGAAAAAAAAACTTCCATCGATGTGCAAAAAAAGCACAATTTTGATCATTTTGAAGAATATGTATTAGTGAGTATGGAAACAACCTCTGCAAGATTAAATGATGTGACTAGTTTTAAATTACCCAGAATGTGTTTTTTTTGTGTTGCCTTTTAAAATAGCTGTTGCTCCCTCAAAGATAATAATTTCCCACATTTTGTAATTTATTCCAGACATGGTACAGCCTCTCATGATTCATATAATGAAGACATGTACCGGACTCTGTTGGAAAGCTACCAGCTGCTGGAACAGGAGATGGCTTCAGTGGCTGCTGAGTGGCAGGAGTGTGAGAAGAGGATCGATGACTACGTAGATGAACAGGTACGCACACCTAAGCTGAAATAATAATATAAATCAGAAGTACAAAGAACAATTCAAACTTTATAATAACTTTTTTTTCTTGCAGTTGCTTTTTAAGGTGGAGGGTCAGAGTCTTAACAACCAAAGAACAGAGGCACACAAGTCCTTGGTCAGCAAAAATGTAAGATTTTAAAAATGGCTAAACATTTATATTATTAGGCAAATTTTCTGTTTGTAAATGTTCATTGCTCTGATTATCTGCTTATTTTAAGACTTTGAAGACAAAGCAGCGAATGCTGAAAGAGGACTGGGAGTTCTTTAAGCAGAGAAGGTTTATAGAAGAACAGGTATGCTGCAAGTGGACAAGGAAGTCCTATTAGATTTATATTTGCACGCCTGTCCTTCAAAACATTTTATTTCATTGTGTTTTTTTTAGATACCCAACAATAAAAAGACATCCTCTGCAGATAACAATTTTACAGACACTATGAGGATGCTCTCGTCTCGTCTAAGTATTCCAGACTGTCCAAACTGTAATTACAGAAGAAGGTAGGTTTGCAGCTATCACTGGTGTCATCAGCAGTTCTGTTATTCTGTTGTCTTCAGTGCAGTAACATCCAAACAGATGACAAATACTCTGCTAATCTCTCCATAGAGGATATTCTTTTATTGTCAAAACAATTCTTAATCATGGAAAAAGTTTTATAATGTTTTATAAAAACCTTGTTCTAAATAAGAAATTATTCAGGTTTGAGGAATTGGAAAATGTTGTTTACATGCCAATGTGTTTTTTTAGAGTTAATTTTTAATTAATTAAAATCAGAATATGAATAGATAATGCAAATACACCCAACACTTAATTATTTATTCCCCACAACAGGTTGAAATTGATATTTTCTAATTAGTTCAGACGATACAAAAAGCTCCATCTTTTTTTAAGTTAGTCTTTTAAACAATTTATAAGTTTGAATTTAATTAATTAATTTTTAATCCAATTTAAATCAGAATATAAATAGCTAATGTAATTATACCCCAACACTTATAAATTATTTATCTCCCCCCCACAAACAGGTCGAAATTGATATTTTATAATTAATTCAGTCAATACAGAAAACTTCCTCTTGTTTTTAAAGTTAAAGTCTTTTAAACACTTTATAAAAGTTAGAATTTTAAGAATTTCATTTATTTTTGAAACATCTGTATCTTTTTTTGAGAAGAAACTTTTAAGAGATAATCTCTGTTTTCCCCAACAGGTGCACATGTGACGACTGCAGTCTGTCCCACATTCTAACATGCGGCATCATGGACTCTCCCATCACTGAGGACCTCCACATAAAGCTGCCCTTGCAAGGGGAGCCACCCCGGGACTACCTGCCTGAGGCGCACCCTCCCAGTCTGTCCTCAGGTAGTTCAGCTTCTGGTTCAAACTCCAGTTCTCCCATCACAATCCAGCAGCATCCAAGGCTCATCCTGCCTGAAGGGGAAGTCAACACTTTGTAAGTCAGACATTCACTCTTCCTTTAGGTACTTGGTACTGTGTGCACACTGTTTAAAATGTATCATCATGTATTAAATGTTTCTTTAACCTGATCACTCATTTCCCCCCTGATAGCATCAGTGATGATGACGAAGTGCCTCCATTGTCCAGTAAATTTGGGAACATTTACCCCTTGAACCGTTACGAGGACAACAGCGTTGTGACCTCTGCTGTGAATGGACTTCATAATAACCTCAACGGGAAGGCTGGAAATATGACGCTGAAGGGAGGGGTGAGTTATTGGCTTAAGAAAATTGCCCAAAGATTAGTTGTGAATTTCCCCCTCTGAGTTTCTAGATGATGAAACTGATGCACATGAGTTAATGGGTTACTGGTAGTTAGGGAAATGCACTGCTATCTATCTATTTCCTAATTCTGCCTTTTTCTGTTTTTGTTCTGGCTCAGTCTCCTCACATTACCAGCAGCAGTAGTTCGTCAGAGGGTGACGAAGAGGAAACTAACGGCGAGGCCAGTGGGGAGCCCCCTGGGAAGCAGGAAAAGCTTTCCTCAGGAAAGACCAACAGTCCTCCACCCTCTTATAACCACCAACAGGTACTAGAATGCTTGGAGTTTGGCCTTCCTGTGATCTCAGAGTAATTTAAAGATTAGTTCAGATATATTGAGGTGGGGTTCTGAGTAAAAGTTAGGCAAATATTACCTGTTGTAAATGTCTCTTTGAATGACTTCACTAGTTTAATTCAGACCAAATGGTTTAAAAATGGCTTCATTCTCATTTATCTGTTTATAGAAACCCATTTTGTTAAATAATTGCTTTCAGTTTCCCATTACACTGTTAGTTTCATAGTAATCTATGGTAATTTACAAATAATAGTAGCAGTAGTTAGCTGTGGCACTTCTGTTGCAGACTGGGACACATTTACAAGTATATAATTACTATTTTGCTGAAATAACTAGTGTGAAATTAACTGTTGTGTTTTTAAAACGTTGTTCACAATAAAATGTTTAAAATTGATGTAAAAACACAGCAGCAGTCCACTATGGTCTTGACCTGCTCAAACTAGCTGTTAGCTTATTAGTCTGGTTAGAATTTACCTTTATTTCTCCAGAATTAGGTTTTTCATAGAGCTGTCGACAACGTAATTGTTTTCAAATGTTCAGAATAGAAATAGCCTTTATTGTCCCGCAGAGGGGAAATTCAGGTGTCACAGCAGCATCTGTGCAAAGGGTCACACACTAGTTATTTTACAAACTATAGATAGTGTACACAAAACAAAACACAAATTAAGCTTTCCCTTTATTTTTGTCATTTTCCCTGTTAAATGTGGTTGTGAATGTACGGAGCCCGCGGGGGGCCAGTGTGAGAAGAAAAAAAAACAGCCGCCAGTAATCCGTTCTCTCGGTTTAGTAATCCGTTCGCACGGATTACTAAATTGTGCTCTCAGTTTCTGCAATCCGTGCGAACGGATTACTACTTATTACGGTAATCACGGGTAGTTGTGGGAACTGAAGTCCTTCATCAGCTCAGAAGTGCTTACGGAGTGTTTTTGTTCACTAAAGTCAAAGTTCTGCACAGA
>JAUBOC010000127.1:11646562-11667901 GCA_032275365.1 Anablepsoides cearensis | reverse complement strand
TATTCTGACACAATCAGTTCTTGTTTAGTAAATCAGTCTCAAAACAAAATCAAAAAGACTTTTTGGCTGGATATAAGCTTTTAAAACTTGGTTAGAAAGACAGTTTTTGCAGTGTATGAGAGTTCACTTTGTGTTTTTGTTCCACAGGTGGGTCTGCCTGAAGAAATGGTCAAACGCTGCATGCAACAACTGGGCTTGGCTCTGGACTTTATGCACAGCAAAAGTTTGGTGCATCGGGATGTCAAGCCGGAGAACGTGCTCTTGTTTGACCGCGAATGCCGCCGCATCAAGCTGGCTGACTTTGGCATGACCCGACGGGTGGGCTGCCGTGTCAAACGGGTGAGCGGCACCATCCCCTACACGGCCCCGGAGGTGTGCCGAGCCAGCCGCTCCGAGGGGTTCCTCGTGACGACCAGCCTGGACGTGTGGGCGTTCGGCGTGTTGGTGTTCTGCATGCTGACGGGCAACTTCCCCTGGGAGGCGGCGCTGCAGGCCGACGCCTTCTACGAGGAGTTTCGGCGCTGGCAGAAGGCGGGCTGTCCGGTGGGAACGTACCCGTCTCAGTGGCGCCGCTTCACGGACGACGCGCTGCGCATGTTTCAGAGGCTGCTCGCCGCCGAGCCGGAGAAACGCTGCGGGGTCAAGGACGTGTTCTGCTTCATCAAGTACGAGCTGGTCAGCGAGCTCAGGCGTCGGGCCTCCTACCGGGCCAAGAGAGGCGAGCGGTCGAACTCAGGCGTGTGCACCGGCAGCTGCACGGCTTCGCGTTCCTCTCACAGACACCCCGACCAGTCCACCCCTCCGGGAACCACCTGCCTGCGCCCGGCGCCTCTCAAACGCAGCGTCCTCTCCGATCCGCTGTCTCCCAGGGAGGAGCCCGGGCAGCACCAATCTCCAGGCCGAGACAAGAACAAAAGCCAGATGGTGATGGCGACGGCGATAGAAATCTGTGTGTGATGTAAAAACAGATTGCTTTTCACAGTAAAAACAAGCTGCAAAGAGGTGTTAATGATGACCACAGAGACTAAGCGAACAAAGGAAAGGTACTCAAACCTTGAAAGTGAAACTCAGGGTCCAGTTCCAAGCTGTGGAAAAGGACATCATGAATCAGTGGTAAACACTCGGACAGCTGATCACTGATATTTAATGAGATTTAAGTTTTGATTTGTGACCAAAGACTGCTTCCTAAGCGGAGAAGCCATGCAGGCAGCATTTAAGAGACCCTAGAATGCTACTCATTCTGCCAACCTCATATTGGTGTTTCCTCTCCATGTGGTGGTGCTGATGATTTGAAGCTTACTCCATATCTCTATACTTTAATGTTTAAAAGGTTTTAGCTCTGGGTAGGCTGAAAGACAACTCTATAATTGACTGCCATTATTCACACTTCCTGACAACTTCCAGTGCATAAAACTAGACTTATCCAAGATTAGGACTTAGAGGAAATATATTAAAAACGTAATGTAGCATTTTGTATAAGATGAGCTTTTTTTTTCATATCTGTGCCTGAATGGACAGGTTCACAACAGTAGGCGTCAACTCAGGACTCTTCAGTGGGGGGAAAAAAGAAAAAGGAGTTCTGTTTGATCACTGATGGAAAATCGAGCTGGAAAACGACACCTGGCAACCGCTTTCAGCAGGATATATTTCCAACGAGAAAACAACAAAACACAGGGAGTGCACATTGTTCTGTCTGAAAATGGAGAACAAAGAAAAGATGAAGAAATGTCCTCCTTTTTTTCCCTTTTTCTACCTGTTTGTGTTTTGAAAGTTTGTATTTTAAATGCTAAAGCACAAGATTTTTTTTGTAAAGGAGCTGAAGCGAAAGCTCTAACTGTATTGTACATAACATTCTAGGAGTGCACCGTCAATTCAGGTAGTTTAATGTAGCCGTACTGACTTTCTACAACAGTGAAGAGGTTTGGAGGTACTACAGTCACTGTTGGGACAATGTACTGTATGTAGCAACAAAACCTGACTCAACAAGCAGATGAAATCTCTAGATGTGTGATCTAAAGCCAATTCCATTGTACAATGTTGTAGCAACTGCTGTTCTGGTTTTAATCTAAAGTATATCAGGTAGTTCTTTTAGGTTTTACACATAAATGAGTGAATGGGTTCTTGCAGAACATGAGTCAAATTTATTTTTAACGTTACGTTCAAGTTAGTAGAACTTCACTGACTGAGCTGAAGCAGCAGCTGGACACCTCGCTGCTCAGAACATGTTGTCTCAGTCCTCCTGCTCCCTTTAATTTGATCTTCATTGAGCAATTCATCCAAACGCCCAGGTGTTCATTACTTGGGGAGATGACCTCCCGTGTTCCAGCCGCTAACGTCGAGCGATTGATTGCGACCGGGGCACATGTAACAGGCTCCGGCTTTCGTCGGGGAGACGTTCTAATTGCGAAAGCGCCCCAGAAGCACAAAATGTTCTGTGCAGATGCGAGACCGCGTGCACTCGGTGTCATTAGATTTTCACACTTGAATTTGTCTCGTGTCAGCCAGGTGCTCATGTCTCTGCGTTTCTCGTTTTCCACCGTTGGCAGACCGTCACCTCTTGTCGCTTTCGGTGACAGTCCTTCTCAGGTTCAGTGTCGGACCTCTTCCTGAGGATGGAGTCTAATTGAACACTAATGAGACAACTTGTTGCCCCCCCCCACACACACACCCCACACACACACACACCTGCACAAACACACATGACAGTTGTTTAGCCTATTATGCAGAATGACATGTTTCTGCAGAAACACATTCCTGCACTTTATGAACAAGTTGTTATGCAGCTTCATCAGATCTAATCAAAGCTGATGATAGGAGCTGTCATTAAGTTCTTATTGATTGAGCCTGAATTGTCAGAGGGATGCATGGTTTGCTGAAAGACAAAGAATTGGTCAACAAATAAGCCAATTAGTTGTTTGATAAAATGATGTATGAAAAAAAGGCGTATCAAATTTGTCTTTTTTTTCAGACAAAGAATGAAAAGAATCAAGGGATTTTTAGTGCTCATATGCTGCCCCTGGTACTTCCTGTAGGGACAGTTCAGATCTTTTAAAGCAGGATTTTGTGGCATGCAGCCCTTGATGCTGGCAGGATTTTAAAGCCGGATTTTGTGAAATATAATGAACAATTATTATCTAACCTTTTGCAGCCAGTTTCAGTTTGCAGAATTAAAGTTTAATAGTGACCAAATTCAGGCAAGGCCAGATAACAGTAGCACTTCCTGTAGGAATACAGTTCTACTTTACTTAATGTGAATCAGACAATGATGTAAACTTAAGAAATAAAATTTGCAGGAACATTAAAAAAAATATATTAAAATCAGCAGCAATCCATTTTGGCTTTACAGTTGCTTGAACTAGCCATTAGCTTTTTAATTTAATCAAAACATTTTTTTTAAAAACAGAGGCCACTCAAAAAGCTGTCTGCATCAGGTAAGATGTTGATTACTCATAACATTCCACTAATCCCACTTCAACAAATCTGAACTATCCCTTTATTGGAAGAAACCTCTGGACAAGGTAAGAAAAACTTATAAATTATTATTTAAATGAAAAACAATTAGGACTTTTGTCAAATTTATTAATTCAAATATTCTAATTTTGTGTTGTAATGACAAAAAAAATTGCTCCTTTGGTTACATTTCCAAAGCAGAAATTTGATTCTAGGCTAGTTTTTAAATAACCAAGAAACTTTTTTTATCTTAAAAAATAATAATAATCATAAAATTTGAATCAAGTTCCTCTAAAAATTTTGTATCGAAAGAACAAAAGTGGAACTTTGAAGGACATAGTTGAAGTGGCTCAATGTAAAAAAAAATATCATGTTGAAAGAAAAAATCCCTTTAAATGTTTATAAGAAACATTTCTACACATATACATCTGTACTGGTCAGACACTAAACTTCTTTAATCAGTTATTTACAAAATATCATGCAATCTATTTTTTAAGTTTTATGTGAAGAAACAAGCACAAGTGTGACCTGATTTATGTGCTTAATAGACTGAGTACTTTTTCATAGTTTTAAAAGGACAGAATTTAGGCAACAACCAAAACAAAAAAATCCTAAACAAACAATAAACACATAGACAAGTTTTACCCATATAGTGTCTTATTTTATCTTATAATATACAATATAAGGAGCAAAAAGTTCAGATTGATTTATTTTGTTGAACAGAAAAACATTATTTAAATGAACTAAAATCATTTTGATTTAAGCAGATGTTTCTTCCTTACATCCGTGTCATTTGTATTAATAGACTACTACCAGTAGTTGAAATGTAAACTGTTGTTTCCCATTGACTGTTAACTGTAGAAAAATACATGTTAAATTATATGTTTTTTTAAGTCCCAAAAGTGTAGCCTTCCTCTACTTTATCCTGATCCAATGACAAACAAATATTTTTGCCAGCAAATTTCATCTTAGAATCTAATTGTAAATATTGTTCATATCGTGTCTTTAACAAAGGAGAAGAATAAACATGTTAATATATGTTGAAATAAATTTATGCACCAAATCCTGCGGCTCTTGTTTGAGGCATGTGTGACTTTTCTTTTGTTGTTGTTGTCGTTGTTGCTTTTCTTTAAAGCTTATTCAGCACAGCTCTGTGCAGTCCCCAGCCTATTAGATGAAGGTCAGCTTGACTCACATGCGATATCCCAAGGCTTAGTCTTTTGTCTGCTTCATCGCCGAGCCTCCAGACTACAACAATGTGCCAGCTTCTTGTCCTGAAAAGCCCAATTAACACATCTGTAGATAGACTCAAGTTATCAACCGTGTCCTCAAAGAGCAAAGCAGTTCAAGGACAGCTGGAATACGGCGCCGATGATTAGAACCGGCCATAGTCCTGCTACCTCTCCAAAGCTGCGCCTCGGCTGATGTGTCAGAGAGGAGGAGTTGGCTCCAGTTGTTTATACAGCGGGAGCCAGAGCTGGTGTGTGTGACCACACTGTGGAGAAACACTAATCGGTTCAGACAGTGCAGAAGGAAAGGTCACCCATGACCGTGCTGGTGTGGAGAGTGGAAGATCGTCCTTTGTGATATTCTCTCTGCCCTCAAAGTGCTGCAGCAGCCTGATGGCAGGGTACAAGTCCTGCAGTGGTCAAGCAGCGTCAGGTTTCTCAACACAAATTATCTGAGATTATCAGCTGAGATTGCGCTACATCGTCACTGTCTGTTGCCGAAATATCTCATGAACCACTGCTGAACAAATTTTAAGGAAACATCCAGAAACCATTCATGTAAAATAGAAGTTCAGCTTGGAATCAGCTTCATTCAAGATGGCCGCCATAGCCAACTGACCTTAAAAAATGGCTTCAACCCAATATGTTTTAAAGAGATTTTATAACAATTTGCTGTGGTAGTAGATGAGCCTGAACACCAGCACAAATTATGAGCGCTAAAAGATTGTGTTTTATCTGTTTAACATTTTGCGATAAACTATTTGTTGATTGTTAGCAAAATATCTCAAGACTAACTTTTTGGATTTTAATAAAACCTTCAGGATAAAATCGTTGCAAGTACAGCTGCAAATTATTCATTTTCAAATCCAACACAAATCAAGATGACCACCTCAGCCAACTACTTTATAAAACATGTAAATGGCTATAATTTAGTCATTTCTGCAGAAATATTTGGTATGGTTGTAGCTGAGAGTCATTCAAAAAACATGTGTGTTACTCTTTGAATAAGATCTTAGTCAACCATACTTGTCTGTTAACAAAATTTCTCATGAACAGATTTGAATGTAACTTTCAGGAAGTAATCATTTGGATGCACATCTTCAACTAATTACCTTTTGAAGTTTTTTCCAATTTATGATGCCAGCCGCACCTAGTTGACATTAGCCAACACAAAATGGCTACAAGTCAGTCATCTGTGCAAATAATCAGCTAAAATTGAATGTGGTGGTCGCTGAGAGTCAACCTCAATACATACTCTAAGACATTTCACAACATTATGAGATTGTGCAACATGTTTTTTTTTATTAAGTTTGACTAAAACCAATCTACAACTCTGGCAGAAATGACAACAGCTGAAAAATGCTAGGTCTTTACATTTTTACATGATTCTGAAAAGTTATGACAGCAGGTTTTAAAAATACAAATAGAGAGTATTTATCTGCAATGTGAAAGATTTAACAGTGCTGGATTATTTGTCAGGTGCGGCTTTAAGAAAAAAAATAAAACCTTGCAGCTAAACCAAATTGCTTTCCAGGGCAGGAGGAATCTGGATGTTAAGCCTTCAGCTGGTGGTCCATAAGAGTTCAAGGTAAGGAAAGTGATCTCTTTGGATGCAGCTCTCTCTGTGAAATCAAGTGTTAAACTCTCTTCAGTTCTGCTCCGTCAGTAACGGCTGACTTGGGTAACATGAGGTGAGCATGTGTGACTGATGGGGAGAACATTCACAGTTCTGATTCTTTCCTTGTATATACAGTATATACACGGTGTTGTACCACAGTTCAAAACCATGATGTAAGTGAACAAAAATTTCAATCAGCTTGAAATGGCCATCATTAAAATCATTAAATATCTCCTTGCAGCTGATTCTGGAATACCTTCTATCCTCATTGTCCTCATTCGAGTGCAGCCTCAACTATCATTTACCACTCTGCCATTTACCACGCTGCCATTCCGCCATATAATCTACCTCCTACTCTTCAAACATTCCTTTTATGAATTTATAGCCAAACTACCCCTACTCTTTTTCTGTCACATTGATGACTATTTATCAATACCCAGAGCTGCAGCTACAGTAAAGTGTGCATGCTCCAGTTGAACTGCCGAATTCAGATTGGATTGTTGCAGTTTTATGACAATTTTTTTTTTTTCTCTCGGAGGAGTAGACACTTTTTCCCTTTCTCCTGCCCTCCCTTATCTTTCCCTGCTTTGCTGCTCGGAGCCTCCTCTACGTTTTCATCCAAAACCGAAAATTATGGATTTATTTTTTATGGATTTGGTACGCTGGTCTCTTAATAAATTTTTGGAACAATTTTTTTTTCCATGGGAGGACATGTCAAAGGTGGGACCTCTGTTCTGCTCTGTTCATATATTGGATTCTGATCACTGGATTCTACAGATTGGCTTGGTGGTCTCCTGGTGTTCTACAAAACAGCGTCAGTGGCTATTCAGGCCATTTCCTGGCTGAGGGTCGCGGGCCGGCTGTGGTTTATGGACTTTGCTGGTGAGATGGAATTGATCTTGGAGAAGCTGAGAGCTCGGCTCGGCGGGATTGCCCACACTATTTGTCTGATTGGAATCTCCACATTGGGATGTACCAGCAGACATTAAGGCTGATGGAAAAATAACTACGGTGTATCATATTTTGTTGATATAATATGATGTTTTGTTTTTGTTTTTTTCCTCATCTATCCTTGTGTGGTAATCCAATAAAGTTCATTGTGTCTATATGTGATAAATCGTATATTTTTTCCTAGTTACTAGACACTTTCTATTTTTAAGTCTCTTCAGACATACCTGACATGTTTCGACGTATTACTTCCGTCTTCATCAGAGGTGTCACAGCTGATGTTGTCAGGTATGTCTAAAGAGACTTAAAAATAGAAAGAGTGTAGTAACTAGGAAAAAATATACGATACATGGAATATTTATTTCTTTGTTGTTTTTGTTGTGATGCACAATCAGAATACTTATTGATCCCCAGGAAAATCACAGTTATTACAGCTGCAACCATTCAAGTAAATAATTAGAGAGTAAAAGATAATCACACTAGAATGAAATAAAGAATAAATACTGGGATATTGCAGATGTTTGTGTAAAGTATCCTAGATGAACTAAAATGCACAGATGGAATAAAGTGACAGATGACCTAAGGTTTCACATGTTTAGGGATGAGTTATAGAGTTTGATGGCCACTGGTGGGAACAACCCCCTGTGGAGCTAAGTGGTGCATTTTGGTGGAATGAGTCTTGCAATGACTTAGAGGAATGGAAATGTTCAGAATTTAAAGCTGGTATTAAAAAGTTGATTGTTTTTGTCAGTGACCCTGACTGTGAAGGCCATCGCTGTGAAGGAAACGGGTCGTACGAGCTGCAGCCTTATGATGGAGAGGAGAGTCAGGATGAGGACAGCTGCTCCGAGCACAGCTCCTCCACCTCTACTTCAACCAATCAGAAGGAAGGAAAATACTGTGATTGCTGCTACTGCGAATTCTTTGGACACGGAGGGGTAAAACTACAGAAATATCAAATTTTAATCATTTTCAGCAAGAAGTAGTGACTTAAATCTTAGATTTTGTTTATGATAATTTGTTTTTGTTTATAATTAAAACAGATGTAAACATGGAGTTTCCTTTTAAGTAATAACTAATGTGTGTAATTCACTGTTATTTTCAGCCACCAGCTGCTCCAACCAGTCGTAATTACGCAGAAATGCGGGAGAAGCTACGCTTGCGTTTGACAAAGCGCAAGGAGGAACAGCCGAAGCGTGAGGAGCATCAGCCAGTGATTGAAAGAGATGTAGGGGTGGAGGACCACAGGAGGGTGGAGGATCTCTTGCAGTTTATCAACAGTGCTGACAATAAACCTTCTACCAGTTCCAAGGCAGCCAAACGAGCCAGACACAAACAAAAGAAGGTAACTGATCAGATTGGAGACCTTTTTGAAATTGTCAGATGAATCCAAAGTGCACAGAGTGAGAATCTTTGTACATTGAAGAATGTTTTTGTTGTCACTGCTGTTTATGGATGAATCTTTGTTTCAGATGGAGGAGAAGGCCCGTTTAGAGGCTGAGGCCCGTGAAAGAGAGGAGCAACAGTTGTTAGAAGAGCAACAACGACGACGGCGACAGGAAGAGGAAGAGGCACTTCAAAAGGAACTGCTGCGGCTGCAGGAGCTGCAGCACCAGCAGCATCGTGTTGCCAAGAAGAAAAAGAAGGAGAAAGCAAAGGAAAACACTGCTCCTCCTCAAAACAACCCACAACCTCTTAGACAGACGGCCCAGAACGTCTTAGACAACCTTCAGAATGGAAAGTCACAGCTGCTTCAAACACTTATTCACCTCCCTGACCACAGGGAGCCCAAACTCGAGTCCTTGCCCCAACCTAACTCACAGCACAGCTCAAAATGCCCAGCTGCAAAGGGTGTTTGTAACGAGACCAACACCACAGGTACCCTCCACAATGGGACATCTTCCATTGAAGTCAACAGTAAAGCTAAAGCCAAGCAGACAGGAAAGGGGGTTACTTCCGAGTCTGCTGTAAAAATAGTCCAAGAATTGGCTAAACGTTCTGTTTCGACAAAGACTGCTAATGGCATCGCTCCCACCACTACAACAGATACCAAAGCAATGCGATTTGGACCTGCTGAGACCCCAGCATCTCCCCCAACCACAGAAGCCTGTAGGGAGGACAGGAGTAATACCAGATGTAGCAGTGGGAGAAGGCAGCAGCAACAACAACAACAACCCCTTACCCAAATAAAAGAAGACAGGATAAGTCCCCCTGTGTCGAACCCTTCTCCTTCTCCCCCTCCAACCTCTCGGACTGAGACCCAGCAGAATGGCAAACCCCCCAGTGCAGAGTCACCTCAGCCCAAAGGCAAGACTAAGAAGAGCAAGAAAAAGAAGGGGGACAAGATGAACACATCTATAGGTTGGTATCATAAAGATTGAGTCAGAAAATTCAATGATATGACAACACTGATATGTTAGACATTAAGATTTTTTGATATAATTGGACTTATCAATCACAGTGCAAACGCACCAAACTAAATTCAAGCTTTACTGGCTGATATTAAATCTGTAAATCTACTATTTTTCTGTAGGACGGCCACAATGGGGTTAGTGATTATTCATGCTGTGCAGACTGCTGTTCTCATATATTGATCATCAGTAGGGATGTTAGGCATCTGGAGTTGAAATAAAATACAATTTATTTCACATTTGACAATTCAAGTGACAAAGATTGACAAACATGCAGAAACATTAAACTAAATGGTAAATATTCAACTAAATATATTTGCTATTATTATTCTTTTAGATGATGTGTTCTTGCCCAAGGACATTGACCTAGACAGCACTGAAATGGATGAGACTGAGAGGGAGGTGGAGTATTTCAAAAGGTACGTATGTTAAGGTAACCTGACCAAATGCTGATGAAATAAGAAAAATGCTTCCTCTTTGTTGACTGTAAATGTTATTGTGATTGTCTGGGAAATTCTCCACAATAGATGATTACTTCTCTGACAGTACTTTATCGGCTGTGACATCAGTCTCAGAGTATGGAGAAAAGGGTTAGGCTAATGAGTGCATTTTTTTTTTTTTCAAGTTTGTGAAACAACTTTCACTTAAATGACATACCAATGTGAAGAATTACAAAAACACCAAATAATGACTAAAAATGTATATGGAGAATATAGATGGTTAAAATTATTGCTTAATTGAGTGTTTTAAAAGTATAAAAATGTAATTTCAAAAGACACTATTAGCATTCATTTTTTTCTTGATTATTTCTTGAGAAACATTTTCACAATCCAGCAAAACGTAAAAAAAAATCACTAAAAATCCAATTATTTGACATTAGAATAAACAATACAGAAAAAGATAATTAAAGTTAATTATTTGTTGCACTTTCCACACCAAAATCAAAGATTACTGAAAAATTCAAACTTTATTATCTCGGCTCCAAAGTTGACCAGCTGTCAGAAAAATACACTAAATACCATTGGCCGCGTAGGATACTCTGATGCAGCTGAAATTTTCGGGGTTTTGTCAGGCACGTGTGTAAGCGCCGATGAATTGGGACAGCAGTGACGCAAGTGGCTGACAAATGCGGCCGACGTCAGCTGCAACCCATAAATTGAGACACAGCCACAGTGGCAAAAAGAGAACGCATAAAACTCTTAAATTTAAAGTATTACATTTTTGGCCAGATAAAATGGAGTTGAGAGCCAGATTTGGCCCATGGGTCTTCAGTTTGACGTATTTAGTCTATATGTTAGTGTTGGTGCCGGTTAAAAAAAATTTTAATAAAAAACATGCAGGTCTTTGAATATATTGAGGAATAAGAATTAAATTTATTTCCAATAATTATATGTTTGTGTTACTTTTAAAGTACTGTAACTGTGGAGTGTTAATGTCTGATATTTCTCTCTCAGATTCTGTCTGGACTCTGCTCGTCAGACCCGTCAGCGCCTTTCCATCAACTGGTCCAACTTCAGCTTGAAGAAAGCTACATTTGCTGCACATTGAGTGCTTTGGCACCTATCGGAACACAAATCAGTTTCTTAACAGCTATACAAACCCACCTCCAACACTTCCATCCCTGTCCCCGTGACCTCAGCCTCACAGACAAAGTTTTCTCCGGCTGTTCCCGGATCGCACCCACGCTGCCTTGCTTTGTTCTTGTCCCTGTGTGTTAACAACACACATCCACCTGGACAGATCCACCTGCAGAAATTAAATTAAATATAGCAAAAAGAATCACAAAATGCTACTTGATTATTTTTCCTTGCGTGCTTGTGTGCTTTTAGTCATAAGTTGGATGTTTCTTTTGACTGAACTAGCCATGGTTTGAAACTGTTGTTCTTACACTGGCTTTATCTGCAGTCAAAAGATGTTCATTATGTCTGGATGGATTCCCTTCAAAATATAAAAAGAAAATAAATAATGGAAATTATAAAACAAGAAATATTAAGAATTAAAGCTGTATTTGAGATACTGTGGCCTACGATCATGATGTTCCTAGCACAGCGTCTAGTCCAAACAATTGACAAGGGAATGGGCTTGGTCTGCTGGTTTCCACCTCCCCCTGCCCCCACCTCCTCCACCCTGTTTCACAGAAAGGAGGAGGAAGCTGTAATACTTGACAATTTTCTCTTTATTTGTTTTATGTTCTGTTTAACAAACTGTTCAGTAAAAGTGTATCAGTTACAGTTTTATTTTTTTGTTTTGTTTTCTTTATTCTGACATGTAGCCGACTTGTATCAGAATACTTTCAGAGTTGGAAAAAAAAAACAAGAACAGTACTCACACTATTGGTCTGTTATAGAGTGTATATTGTATTAACACTGAAGCCGAACCGGCTACTTTTAACATATTGTTAAGTAATATTAAATCTTGTCTTTCTTTTTTGAAAGATGGAATACAGTAGTGTGGCAGGCCTATGTGTCTTGTGTCAAATCTTATTTTCTGCACACGATTAAAGAAAATATGTCAGAAGACAGTTTAAACATGCTAGTTCTTTCGGAGTTAGGTAGAAAAATTTGGTCTCATTTATGCATGAAATGAAAGCAGCATTAAGTTAGCTTAGCATAAAGATAGAAAAAAGGGGATCTAGTAAATTATGCTTCTGTTAAAGTGTTGGCTTGGATGTCAAAACACTTGTTTTATTTATGCAAACATGTGTCCTAACCATGGGGGAGGGCAGGGGCATATTGGCCACCTCTAAAAAAAAAAAAATTAAATTGGTGACCTTTGCACAGACAGTTTTACCCTTTAGTCATAAACTTTAGCTTTGTGTGTATTTTTAATTTCTCATGGCTATTTAGGATTAGTAAAACCTCACGAAAATAAAAGCAAGCACAGTTTTTGAGCAATCGGAACGTAAAAGTATAAAGATTTTATTTAATAATATTACTAAAATCTAAAGTCTAGACAACTCTTATAAAAGAAGGGACTTGGTAGGTTATATGTATCATAATTTTTTTGTGAATATAAATTCAGTAATGGATGAAGCTTCAATAAGTTGAGAAGTGACTGATTTTTTTTCAATAATAGTAAGCTCAACTGTGAACCAAAAGAGTTCAAGATGACCTGTATATCAAGGTGATTCCCAGCGGCCATAAACCTATTTCATAGTTATTGCTTAGGTAGGCCATCCGCGCATGCACTCTAGAATCCTGTAGAACTTTAATTTGCTCCAAGGGAATTTCCTGTTTGCACAGTTACATACACAAGAACTGACGGACATTTTGTTGTTATAAACAATTTAGAAAACTACTCCGTACAGAGTGTACTGTCGCCGGCACGTTTTGCCACTCAAAAAAAAAGGTGTTTACTAACTGGAAGTACGTCATCGCGATTTCATGTATTTTATTGGTTAAATAACCTATAACCTATATAGAACAACATACCAAATCTAAAAAATTCTGTTCTAGATTTTGGTTTTGGTTTCACCCAACGATTGTTGTCCGCAGAGGTACACAAAGTACTTAAAATAAATAACTAACTAAAAGAAAAAATATCTTAACAGAAAATGAATTTAATGAAAATTTCTTTCACTAATGTAAAAGTCATAAAACTTCTCACAATAACTGTGAAAGTAAAAGTACTTTTACACACAAACTAAACTGAGCAGTGTAAATTGCTTTATGTTTACTCAGCGTTTAGTGGAACCAGTTGACGTAACTTGGTTAAGTAAATTAAACACTTAATTTTTTTTATAGAGTGCATACCTAAATTTGTAATGTGTAACAAGGTGTTAAATTTTAAAGCAAAGTATCATTTTTATTTTTTAAATGTAACAAAATGAAAGTAAAAGTTACAATTAAAGAAGACTAGGTAAAATTACAAATTCAAATAATTACTCAAGCACTGTAACAAAGTAAATGTTAGTTATTATACAGCTCTGGCTGTATGCACCCTTATGTCCTACTGTAGCCGCCTTCACTGTTTATTTTAGCAGCTGATCATGGCTTTACCCTACTGGTATGAGAATAGTTTTAGGTTACTTAACTGAGTTAATAGTAAACCTTTAGACTTGCATATTTAAGTTTTTAAAAGTTTACCCTTGTTTTATTAGCTGCAGGTAATATGGGAAACACTGGTTACAGTCATTCATAAGGCAACAGTACAATTCCCCCCCCCCCCCCCCCCCCCTTAACATTAGTATATTATGTATAGAAAAGTACAAGGAAGTTCTAGTTAATAAAGTTTGAACAGTGAAGAGCTAAACAAGTCTGTGTTCATCCAGTCGATGACAGGCTAAACTAGAGGCTAAGTGAAGACAAAGGTCATTAGTTTAAATGAAGGTCATCAGTCATCACTTAATGAGCATATTTCCTACCAACAAGTGTTATCGATTTCATTCAAGAGGAGTAATTATCAGCAGTGCTTACACAATGGCAGGAACTTTACCCAATGTTAATCTTTTGAGGTTACAGTAAGAGTCACACATTCATGAAGAATTTCCTTTTGGGAAATCCTTCAGTCAATCAGATGGAGCTTTGGAAATGAGTCCCACAGTTCAGTTTCACTTGCGAAGTACGTCAAAACAGAAGACAGCTGTTTTTCGGATTGCGTTAGGTCTTTTATGTCATTTTTTTTGTTATTATATACATTTATCTTCTAACTACAGAGAAAGTCAACAATATACACTTATTAAATTTCCTCAATTTAAATTTAGCGTAAAAAGTTTCCTTTGGCTGATCTAGAAATTTCCCCAAGATAAAGTCTTTGTGTTACTGAGTAAAACTACTGACATTGTTTATTAATGTGTTTTAAATTTACAGGAATGCTCACTTCTTGTTCTGCAAACCAAAGTAAACTGCACACCCTTCCCTTTTTCACAGAGTTAAAGGATGACATGGTCGGCCAATTCTGGAAATGCAGCCGGTTTGACTAAAGTGATTTGGAGTTTCAGTTTGCAGATAATTATTATTCTTTGTGTGCATGGATGCATGAACTCAAAGGAATAGTTCAGATCTTCTAAAATGGGGGTTCTGTGAAAGTAAGTCATAGATAAGTCAAACAATTTCACTTATGACTAGCTAATGGCTAGTCTGAGCAGTGAATTTCTTTTTGTCTTAAAATTATTCCCATCTCTAAAATTAGAGTTCTGTGTTATTTTGTAAACTTTTACACTGTAGTTATTACCACATTGCATGGTTATTTAGGTGGAGATATTATATCTCTGCTGGAAGTACCCTGGTCTAAACAGGAAGTGATATCGCTATCTACTACCACTGCCTTTTGGGCTTGTACTGACATTAACAACAATGTAAATGCTCATAAAAAAAGTTATTTTTAACTATTAACTATTTTCTCGTAAACTAATAGAACTAATAAAAGTTTCTCCCAAACTGAGGTCATTCAAAGCGTTATTAACAACATATTTGCTGATACCCTGAATATGCAGGTCTCAGGAGGTTATATGTGTAATATGTTTTTTTAGAATGGTAAGTGTAGGAGAAAAAGCTGACTAAGGCGATGCTTTTTGTCCCCCGTCGCCAAAACGGGGGACATAAATGCTCTCAGTGATGGTTGGTGTTGAGTTCTATCTTGTCTTATTACTAATAAGTAATATCAATAGTAAATAAGTACAATTAAAATAAAAAGCTAAAGTACACTTCTGTATTTTATATTTTAGTACCACCCCAGGATTTTCAGTGGTCACTACATGCCACATAAGAAATTTAGGAGAATGTGAAACTTTTTTTTCTTTTTTCATTGGACAAAAAAATAAGAGATAAAGGTGGGTCCTTAAGGGGCTTTTTGATTCCAGAAAACATTCAAAAGCTGAACTTAAAAGTAGGTATAAGTTGTATAGACTGCCAGATGGATAATGAGGAAGTGAGGAAGGTTCTGGTCCTGCTTCCTCTTCACTTTTCCCAAAGGTGGCTAATTCTTAAACCAGTGGGACTTCACTCAGAGCTCATACTGATGAATGAGCACGCTGTGGTAAACGTGCTTCAAACAAAGGGAGACACACAATGTGGGGTTTGTGGGAGTGACCAGATAAGAGTCATAAATGATTTTCAGCTATGAATGACAGTCTGGCTCCTCGTAGTGTGAGCCTGTTCTCAGTCAGCGCTGATGTAATATCGGATCAACCACATTTAGGCAAATGCCCCATAAAAGTACACGAATGTCGACTGTTCAAAAGCACCCGAAAAAAAAAGAAAAAAAAAAAGAAACACAAACGTAGGCCGTGATCTAAATGAAACATGAAAATGGAACAGATTTGTTTTTGACATATGCCGAGAGCCCCTGTTAGTCAGTGCTCAAATTCTAAAAAAATTTCACAGGTTTAAAAAACAAGTAGGTTTTTGGAGGTAATTTTCCAATCTGTGTTGTGCCAAAATGTCATCACAAGTTCACTTCATTGACAAAGGAAACAGAATAGTGCCCACAGTGCTGTCTAACAATGAGTGGTGGGGTGGGTGTTTCTCCAGAGATCAGAGCTGCCTTCTAGCTTGTAATCAGTAGGCTGGTCTTCTCATTGTTAACTGTACCCTCAGGATCATGTGCTACTTTAAAGAGGGAATCCCCTTCTGGCGAAAATCTGCCTCACTGATGCTTTTTTTTTTCATGGTTTAACGCGTTGACTTCCATACCAAGAAACCTGGAGAACAAGAAAAGAAAAGGCAGTTTATATTAAAGACGATTACATCAATCAATAAACACTGAATTAAATGATCTGCTTAGGTCTGCAAAATCCATTTCAAATAAACCTGTCTGTTATGTGGGAATTCCCACCCCAATGGGGGGAAATTCCCATTCTTTTAGGATACACACAGAAGATTAAAGGTTTGTATGTAGCTGTTCTGTATTTGCCTGGATAAGTGTCAGGCTGAAGTTTTCCCTATCTGCCTAAATATATGACAGCTACCATCTGCACATCCTTACGCTTTGAAACGCAGTTTCTGACAGGAACTGATCTACCGCTGTAACCTTTCTTATTAATGCTCTGTTTCTTAGAAAAGTTCCCAGACACTCAGGTGGGGACTTCTGACCTATTTTTTTCCACTCTGAGATTGGTGGGCAGAG
Source organism: Anablepsoides cearensis (assembly GCA_032275365.1). NCBI lineage: Eukaryota > Metazoa > Chordata > Actinopteri > Cyprinodontiformes > Rivulidae > Anablepsoides > Anablepsoides cearensis. Next base: position 11,651,180 of record JAUBOC010000127.1, on the reverse strand, counting down.
GAGCTCGAGTGGAAGCTGAAGTCTCTTTTAGACCCTGTTGTAATGCGTAGGTGTGAGCTGGCGGGGGGGTGGGGGACAATCCCCAGCAGAAAACTGTGGCCTTTTTAAAGTCTGTGTGTATTTCAGCGTCTCTGTATGTGGTTTGCCTATGCAGACAAGATTCTAAAGTTGCCCTTTAAAAGACAAATTCTGGTAGTGATTATTCTAAAATCCTACGAGGTGGGACTTAATGTGTTATGGTGTTGGAAACGGTTTCAGCCGCAAATATATATATTTTTTCACGTTAACCGATCATTGAGTTCATAATGCTGCAGATGAGATTTAACCCTCATGCTGGGTGAAATGAGGGCGGTCGGGTGGACCACTTCTGCTAGTCAGATATAAGCAAGTCTTAGAAATACTTCCTGTCACCCAGAGATGATCAAAATAAACCAGAACTTCCTCTGTCTGTATATAACCCTGAGAGAGTATGATACAAAGAAAAAGAACATTTTAAAGTTACATTTTAGAAATGAATATAGGTGTGTGTTTACATCTAAATTAAGGAAGAAATAGTTTTCATTAAATGTGCAGAACTCTCGTTTTCATGGTCTGACTAAAACACCAAAAGTGGGTCATTTTGTTTCTATTTCACAACTTGAATTTAACAAAAAGTAAGAGACTTGCATTGGAAAATGACTGTTTGTGTGATAGTTTCAGGTGAAAACAGGTTATTTAACCCTAACCAATGCAGTGAGTAGCTTCTTATGTGTAAAACAACTCCGGTGAAAGATGGTCATAAGTATGTTCCTCTGTTTCTGAAGAGTCAAATTATTGGCATCGATCAGAGGAAACATCAGGAGACTGCTGAAACTATAATAGAACTGTGCAATGAAAGAAGGTCATGAGGTCTGATGAGTCCAGACTGACCCTGTTCCAGAGTGATGGGAGCATCAGGGTAAGAGGAGAGGAGGCTGAAGTGATGCACCCATCATGCCTAGAGCCTACAGGACAAGCCTGCGGGGGAGTTGGTCTGGTCTAGGTTCAGCATAATGAGGTCAGCTGACTATGAATATACTAAATGAACAGGTTCAATCAATGCATTTTTAATTCCCTGATGTCACGGTCATGTTCCAATAGGACAATGCCAGGATTCATTGGGTTCAAATTGTGAAAGAGTGGTTTAAGGAGCAGGAAACATGATTGGCCACCACAAAGTCCAGACCGGAACCACTGAGAATCATTAGGATGTGCCGGAGAAGACTTTTTTTCTGTGGTCTGAATATCCATCCATCCATCCATCCATCCATCCATCCATCCATCCATCCATCCATCCATCCATCCATCCATCCATCCATCCTTTTACTAGTTTAATCCATTCAGGGTCACAGGTGCCCATATCCAGCAGTCACTGGGGCGACGGACACCCTGGAGTCCATCAAATAATCTCCTGTCATCAATACAAGATCTTGGCAAAAATTTAAACTCTGGACTGAAAATAATGTTGAGACATTGCAGAAACTGAGCAGTTTATTTTTTGGCAGAAGTTAAGCAAGTGAATAGGCTGGAGCATTCAAGTGAAACATTGAATGTAGAGATCTTTAAGTTCATTTAAGTCATTCAAAGAATGTTTTAATGCCTTGGAAACAGATCATTGTCAAACTCATAAGCTTGGAACATTAAGAATGAGCCAAACGACAAAAAAATAAAATAAAAATGTCTGGCCTGATAATTCAGAAATACAACAGTGGCACCTGATCACATGATTAAAAAAAAAAACTTTCCATGAAAAACCCCTTCTCAACATCTAATCAAGTGAAGATTGCTCTTTAGTAAGTAGACATATCATTATCCAAATCTCCCTCTAAAAAGATCCACAAACCATTCATATGCCTCCAGAAGGGAAAATCTCATATTTACAGTGAAAAGTACCCAAAAGTTTTGAACAGAATGATAAAAAGGGGAATAAATGGCTGAGAAGGTCTGAGCTCAACACCCAAATCTGTAAACATTCTCTGTAAACCACGTGGTCACAGTGTGATCCAGAAACATGATGTTCCCAGTGGCAGTGGGTCTCTATGGGTCACTGATGTAAGCAGGGGTCATCAACAGGTTTCACCCAGGCAAAGTGAGGGCCAACATTTCATTAGCCATTTTTCGGTCCGTTTTGTTTATTCAAACGTCTGCTGCCATAAATAGATGACATTTGCCAAGTTATTTAGTTTTTCAAATGTGTTAGACGATATTCCACTTCTTTTTTTATGAATGAGAAGTTCTTTTTTTTCCCCTGCACCAAAAGCAGTAGATTAATAATTGACATTAGCTTTACTTTCACTTAGGTTGCAACTTCAGACACAAGTAAAAGTATGTTTTCTGGTCACTTTTTCACTGGATCTAATTGCACTACTTTAAATATGTTGTCTGTTGTGATTACTGTTCTGAACTGGTGTACATATGTTTTACATTTTTTATTGTTTATTATTTGTTAGAATTGCTATACTTGATATCTATTGCACCTTTACACCGAAGCAAATTCCTAGTCTGTGAACCTTGTTCATTGACAATGGCAATAAAACTGATTCTGATGCTGATTCTGAACATTAAAGGAACTGCAGCCAACTTCTGCTCCAACTGGGAAACTTATCCACGGTATGCCAAGACTGGAAAGAATATTTATATTTATTCAACCTTTATTTAACCAGGCAAATCCCACTGAGATCACTGATCTTTATTTCATCTGAGACCTGGTCTTGAAAGCAGCCTAAACATGTATGTTTTTGGTCTGTGGGGAGAAACTAGAGCACTTGGAGAAAACTATTGTAAACCCCACTCAGAAAGACCGCAGATAAAAACTGGGGATTGAACACAGGACCTTCTTCTAGTAAGACAACAGTGCTAACCTTTAGTCACCCTTCTGCCAGAGTAATACGTATTCCCAATCCTGGAAGCCCTGTCTCCTGTGTTTTAGAGCTTCTTGTGCTCTTGGAATTTGCTGAATAAGCTGTTGATTGTATTGGATTATGTTTCCTTTAAATGTAACCTAAAACTTAGTGGGCCAAAAGGAATGAGGTTGAGGGTTGAATATAGCCTGCGGGCCACCAGTTGATGCTCACGGTTACGTGTGTCAAAAGCCAACTAAGGTTGCCTTTACTGGAGAGTGCAAGTGAGCAATAAATGGTAAAAAAAGGCAACCTAGGAGGTTTTGCTTCTGACGATTAGAACATCGCCGGATAAACTCCAAACCACTGCAGTCAACTTGCTAAAGACAAAGTAAAAACAGAAAAAAACCAATAAGCTCAACTGTAGCAAAGAATTCTGAACACACAATTAATAAGGCCTATCATTTGGTGAAAACAGAAAAAAGGGACCTTCCTCTTGTATGTGTTTTAACATAAATCTATCAAGACCTCTTTTCTTTTTTTGTGCCATTATCTCATTAGAAATCAGTTGATGTGTGATCACTCTCACAAAAATACTGTTGTTTGGCTGCGTCTTTCTGTGCTCTGCAACTGCTTACTTCCTTTTTTTTTTAAAGCAGGGGATGTCCAGCTTCCTGTGCTTGCAACACAAAACCCATGACAACTGATTCATCGAGCTGCTGCTGCGTTCGTGTCAAAATGATACTTCACTGCGAGTAGCTAGATGAGGTTTTTTTTTTCTTCTTCTTTATTTTAATTCACCAGCTCGGTTTTTTTCGGCTGTTGTGTTGAAGTTTTGGTGTAACTTTAGCTGTTCCCCTCTGCACCCTCTGCTAGAACAGCTGGGAATCTGGCTGTCACAGTACAGCGTGCCCAATCAGGCAACACTAGGAAGGGGTTTTCCACCGTGCACAAACACACACACACATACACACGTGACAAGCTAAAAAGACATCCACACAAACTTAGATTAGGTAGTGCCAATGTTCTTGTGGTCAGGTCATGATCTGTGGTTGAAGCTGGAGGCTGCAGACTTGTATCTCGAATAAAAAGCAAAATTTCAAACCGTATAAATCACATTCAAAGGGGGGGAAAAATCTTTTATTACAAAAATAATGTGCCATCTACAAAATAAAAATAATTATAAAAAACATCTGAAAGTTTTATGTCAGTTTGAATGCAGGATTTATACCCAGTTTTAAATGTTTGATCTAAAACTTTTATCTCCTCTCGTCAAATATTTGATCCTATGGTTGCACACAAAAATATACTTTCTTATGGCTTAAATTGGAAAAAAAATAAAACAAGAAATTGCACTGAAACGGTCAGCCTTTCCTAGTTACATACATAAAGAAAATAAATATCAGTATAGCAATATATTTATAAATCTTTCACTAAAAATATATATATATATTAGTCAATAAAACATTAACAGCACCGCACGAACAACTAAAGACCCAAAGTAGAAAGCTTATCCATCATTTTTCTCTTAATTGTACAATATTATGATACATTTTGGGCTAAATGACAAGAAAGTGCAATAAGTTTTGTAAATTTGACACTGAGGTATATATAAAATTTTAAATATTCCACTGAAATGTCCTCGCCCTCAACACACTGAGCTCCAGCAGAGCAGCAGAACACTCACCAGGTGTTCAAGTCTAAACGACCTCATTTCCGCTTGCAAGAGGGGAAATTTTTTTTTTGGGGGGGGGGTGTAA
>JAUBOC010000127.1:11587116-11601570 GCA_032275365.1 Anablepsoides cearensis | reverse complement strand
GGATGAAGGGATGATGAATGGATGATGGATGGGTGGATGGATGGATGGATGGATGAATGGATGAAGGATGGGTGGATGGATGGATGGACGGATGGATGGATGGGTGAATGGATGGGTGGATGGATGGATGATGGATGGATGATGGATGGGTGGATGGATGGATGGATGAAGGATGGGTGGATGGATGGATGGATGTATGGATTCTATCCTCTAACATCCTAAACTATAGTTTTCAGTGGAGGACGGGCCGCACCTGAACATGAAGCACTGCTGTTTCCTCCTGAGGTGTGGCTCCGCTGTCTCTGGCAGTTATCCTCAGAGTGTAGAAAGTTTCAGTGCTTTGGATGAAAAGATGTGTTGATCTTATGTCTCCAGTTTCGCTGTCAATCTCAAAGTGTTCGTCTGTTAAACCAACTAAGAGAGAAGAAGAGGGAGACACTTCGTAATTCTGCAGATTTAAAACAACAAATTCAATTTTTTACAACCCACCTGTTACCAGAGAATGGGTTACAGTTCCATTCTCTCCAGCATCCAAATCTTTGGCAAACATGTTCATCACTAGGAATCCTGCATGTACGCCAGCCCAAATCTGCAATACATCCACTGTGTAAGTTAAATACAGTAAAAAAACTGTTGGCAAATAATGTCCAAAGTTTTAATTAAAAGTGTTGATTGTTTGACTATCATTAATAAAGTGAGTCTTACGTGAACGCTCAGCTCTTTGCTTGCAGGCAGATGTGTGAACTGCGGAGCATTGTCATTGACATCAGTGATCAGGATGTGAACAGTGGCGGTGGCGTTTAGCCGAGGGTGACCCTGGTCTGTCACCATCACCTTCACACTGTGCTGACTGTGCTGCTCCCGGTCCAGCGCCACCCAGTTGATGATTTCACCTAGAAAAGCAGAAAGGTGAGCTGGACTTAGAAACAGAAAACTGTGTTTTACTGTGATATTTTATTGTTTTTTCTTTTAACCTGTTTTAGCATTGATGCGAAAGAATTTCCCATCTGAGAGTAGGATGTAGGACAACTGGCTGTTCTTCCCAGAATCCTTATCGATGGCTGTCACTCTTCCCACGAGGCCTTGCGGCGACGATCCCTCAGAGACGGTGAAGTAGTACACCTCGCTGCTGAACACCGGAGCGTTATCATTGACGTCCAGAACTTGCACCGTCACAGTTGCTGTCGCCGTGATGTTTGCCATCGAGGCCTCCTTGGACGTGGCTAAAACCTGGAACTGATAACTTGACTCTGTCTCATAGTCGAGACTGCGGGACAAATACAACCATCCAGTTTTTGGGTGAATGCGAAAAGGAGGCAAAGGGAACCCGGGCTCTGCTTCTAAAGCGTAGACGAGGCCTGAGTTTGATGTGTGAGCTCTTTGGGTCCGGTGCGCCCTCACTTGGATGACCCGTGAGTCTCTTCGGTAGCTCTCACCTATCTCCACCTGGTAGACCAACGTCTCGAAGGACAGGCTGTCTTCTGCAGCAGTCTGGTCTACATTAACGTTGAGGGTGAGTGTGGAGCTCAGGGGAGGTTCTCCTTCATCTTTAGCTATGATTTCCAGGTTGTACCGCCGTGGATGACTGACCTCCAAAGTCTGGTTGAGTGTAACTGTTCCGAGGTCAGCATCAATCGTAAAGGTACTATTTCGGCTACTTTTCAGGTAATACTGCACCCTCCCATTGGCGCCGCTGTCATGGTCATGTGCATGGGCGATGAACAGCACCGTTCCAGGTTGAGTGTTTTGGGACACAGTGATGGCGTCGCTCCTTTTGGCGAAGATGGGGGCATTGTCGTTGACGTCATCTATGGTTATGTTGATCTGAGCGGTGCTGTAAACAGGAGACGTGTCAGTGTAGGACTGAAGGACCAGCAGAACGAACGGCTGAGACTCGTGGTCCAGAGGCTTGACGCTGCTGATAAGACCAGACTTGGGATGTACGGAGAACAGAGCGTGAGGGTCTCCAGAAGAGAGTCGGTAAGAAACTGATCCAGTGGAGCCTGTGGGGACAAAACATTACACAAATGTGACCAATAAAACATTGAAACTATGTACCAGGGTAGAGAATCAGCTGAGCATAAAAACAATCAATCCTGCTGTCAATCTGAAAAAAGATGTTCTTGATTGGATAATAATATGCCCCCATGCATGAATGTAACTTTTAGAAAATATAAAAGGGATGGATCTACTACTTAAATTTCATACACCACACACACACACACACCAACACACTCCCAGATAAAGTAATTACAGTACAGGTCATAAAATCCCCATTAATCCGCACCATGTGTTTGTTGCACTTTAACACCAACCACTAAAACAAGCGAACAGCTTAACGCTGGCCGACTGTGTTGTTCCACTTCAAACTGAAGTGTTAATCTGTAAATTGATGGGAAATCCTTAAATGACTGTCTGGCGTGGTGGAGGGGTTAAGCTGATAAAAGACCCCGTGGAGTAGCAAAGTCACTACAAAGAGGTAATCCTGGAAAAGCGGGGAGCAAACGTTCACTGAGACTGAGACAAGATGACACTGAGCATTAATATGTTGTTAGACACAACACTACATGACAAACAATAGATCTCCTACCTGAGGATTTATAAGAACAAATGTCAAATCTTTTAGAATAGTACAATCAAAGATTAACACATACTGTAAGTCTCAACACATGACTGTTTTTATATGTTAATATTAATAAATATTAAAGATTATACTATGGATTTCTCTTTTTTTCTTGGTCAGGATTGGTATTTTTCTGTTTGTTTTTTGCTGTTTTGAAGTTTACTTTGTTGTGCACTTTTCTTCTGTCAGTCTATGCTACTCACTCCCTTTTAATTTGATCCAATATGACAGCTTTCAACATGGCGGCCATGTTTTGGACATAGCCTAAAAGATAGGCTCCCTTTTTCAGATATGTATTTTTTTTGTGAAATAAAAGAGGGTCCTATGGTTTTTGACTCATCATATACACATATATATGTATAAAATAGAATAATCAGAGATGTTGTAGTTTCTCCTTTTAAAGTTGTTGAGATGTTAAAATAACTGTAATCATATATTTCAAATTTTAGTACAGACAGAAATATATGCAAACATTTTAAACAAATCTTGTTTAAATAATTATAATTTATCAAAACGGTTAAAAAAAGGCTGGTTGTGGCTCAATAAAGAACTGTAAAACTATTTCAACACTGATATTACAATTTAAATAATCATATATTTTCCATGCACATAGTTCAAGTCTATGCCACAATCAAGTATCTATGTTAGTTGTGATGAAAATGCTGTATATATCAAAAAACATTAGATTTCATGCTATACTACTATCATGAACAGAACTCTCAGCATTTCTCTGTACTGTAAGAATCAGGCAGGAAGAAATGCTTACCGGCTGGGTTGCTGGCCTCCACCGTCCCCACAGATGTCCCTACAGGTGCGTCCTCAGGTACTGTGAAGGTGTAGCGGGACCTCTGAAACACTGCTGGAGCCTGAGAGCTTTGTAAAATATTAACAGTGACCTCTGCTGGCCGAGGTGAGGTCAAGCCCTCTTCATCCTGGGCGGTGATGAAGAGCTTCATGCTGGCTGCGCCCAGGTGGGTTAGAGAGGAGTTCAGGAAAAGTGTTCCTATGCAAAAATAAATAAATACATTTTTTTTTATAAATGACTTTATTAACCAACAAAAACACAATATGGTGTTTGCATGAGTCCCAGTGAAAAGCTTTAAATTTGGCAGCAATCCACTTTTAAACTGGCTGTTAGTGTTTTTTTTTTGCATCAATTCAGTCAAAATTAAACTTTATTTCTGAGGTACTTTAAAAATATAGGATCTAAATTTAATACATAAGAATGTAGCTAATTTCTAAAATTTCTCTGCCAGCTCAAAAGTCAATACTTGTTGATACTGTACTAATTATTGATACTGTACTTTCTGACACTAATATATATTGTATTGCAATAGGAAAAATCAATACAAGCTAAAAAGGTATTGCTTTATTTGATGTATTTTGGTATTTTGTCACTGTGTGGCTATACATTAATCCCACAGCTTTGAAGTCTTTCTGCTCTGCTGCTGACTGGTGACATGATCATCTTATGGGGACTTAAACGAGCAAACTGTTTATCCCTGAAAACAACAGCTGCCACTCACACAACTTCATTAGTGGGTGAATCTGTGACAAATCAAGCTTGAAAAGTCATTCAAACGTCATTTTATAGCAAAAATGACCCTTCATTATTGACTTTCTGTATGTTTAACACATAGAAGTAAACTATCCTGATGTCTTTACCTGTTTGTTTATCCAGTGTAAATAAATCAGACACGTCTCCAGGGTGAATGTGGTAGGTGATCCGTCCAAATCTGCCGATGTCTCGGTCGGTGGCGATGACGTTACCAAGTTCTGTTCCAGGAGGAGCGTGGCTGCTGATGCTCACTGTGTACTCCTCAGGGCTGAACACCGGAGGGTTGTCGTTCACGTCTTCTATCTCTATATGAACGTACGTCTGAGCGCTCAGGCCTCCCTGAAACATAGACAAAAGGGAAACGTTTATGAATGATTGGAAAAGGAGAAATAAACTTTGTGTGATTGTGTTAACATTAATTCCGCATTCGTACTTTAGTTATCCTGTAAGTTTTACGCAATCCAACCAACCTTCTGGATACTTTCAGGCATTTCTATGTCAACATGCAGCTCACTCAGGAGATCGCTGCTTTGACTTTTAGTTTTTGCAACTTTAAAATGTTTCAAATATTCTTTACAAATATTTTCCCTACACTGATTACACTTCTACACTGTAAAAAGATTGTTCTGCAGACTTTGCTCAATTTTTGTTTTATTATGCGACTTTTATATTTTAGTTACTATTATACTATATGTATCTTTAGCTTTTTGCTAATTTGAGCTTAAGATCTACTATTACTTTAAACATTTAGCTAAACTTTTGCTGCTTTAAGCCAATAGCTGTCATATAGCAACTTTGAGCCATGAGCAAATCTTTAGGTACTTTGAGCTAGTGTTTGCTGCTTTTAGCTAATATTTTGCTATTTCATGCTTAAAGATATAATTTTATTACATTTAGCAAGCCTTTTTATGCTTTTAGCTGGTGGTATGCTAATTTTAGCTAATATTTTGCTACTTTAGGCCTAAATAAATAGATTTTCTACATTTGGACACTTTTTACATTTTCTGATTTTAGCTTGTATTTTGCTCCCTTTCACTTTAAGCTACTGTTTTGCTCCTGTTAGCTTTAACTACTCAGTGAAAGGCTTTTCAGCTAATTTCAGCCCTCAGTTCTCAGTGTTTGTGCTTTGCTGTAGTTTTTTATGTTTATTATTCAGATTTCACTCACGGGGTCTTCGGCTTTGACCACAATGTCATGGACAATCTGTCCTGCGTCTCGATCGATGTCCTGGGAAACACACAGCTCTCCGGTGTGAGGATGGATTTGGAAGAGAGGGTGTTTTTCCTGATTGTCAAAGCCATCAGACAGGGAGTAGAGGACAGCACTGAACTCTGGGCTGTCTGCGTCCGTGGCAATGACCTGAAGCAAAGACACAGATGAAGATGTCATCATTTAAACACATGATCATTATTTTAAATTTCTCGTTTTCATAATAAAAGTAAAATACTTTTTTGTATTTTGCAATGAATGCTAACTGCACATTAGATTTGTCTGGTTAGTTCTGTTTGTGTGCCATGTGGTGCTGACTGTCGGTCTTTCACAGTCACGCTTCCTGTTCTGTCGGAGAAGGTCAATATAATAAAAACATAAAACATTCCTGCAATCAGAGGGCGAGGACCATCACTGCAAAGGAGATCAAAATACAGCAACTGTTCTGACGGAGCCCCTTTCATGTTTCATTGACAACAGACAGATTTTACAGTGAGTTTTGTTTTATTTTCCTGTTGTAAAGATGATAACACCTCGGAGGGAATGAACTCTGATCACAGGAAGGTTCACAGAGATCATGTCAGACGTGTGCTGCGGCACACACATCAAATCAGAACCAGAGCTGCTTCAACATGAGTCAGCTGAAAAAAAAAATTAAGTCCTCAAAATAAGAGGTCATGGTTTTTCTAACATCCATTAAATTTTAAACATTTCTACCAACTTCTGTTGAAGGTGAAGTGGTGATAAAAGTTTTGATTATTTCTGTGCTTGTTTGTAGCGTTAGCAACATATTTCACGAATCAAATGAAACTCTCATTATTTCATCTACAAGGAATTAACTTTTAGAGAGATCGCCCAATGAGATTTTGCATTATGTCATTCTAAGGTTTGACCAAAACTCTTCTCAACACAAGATGATTTTAGTTTAAAACTCTATGGTTATAACACAGTGGATATTATAACACATTTTGTGTTTAGAGCTCAGTAAAAGAAGACTTCTTTTGTAATGCTGGGGAGGGGGAATGTTTGTGCCAGGATGCAGGACTGGCACCGAGCATCACATCGTATGACGGCCACAGAGCGGAGCTGAGAAGCCTGCGTGTCGTGTGTGTTCACAGGCAACACTGATGTCTTTGTGCAAACACACTGAAAAAGACACTTTTGTCTGAGAAGATAAATAATATCTCCACACTGCAAGTGGAGAGTGCAGAGTTGGATGTGGGGATGTTTTAAATGGCAGACGATGGGGCTACTGATGAAATGTATTCCATGATTTTACAAGAAAATGGGAAGATTTGTGAGTTTGTTGTTCATCCATGACTAAGATGTCAAAATATGCTGATAAGTTCCAGTTTGTCAAAACGGTTTAAATGGAAATAATGTGTTTTTTCAGCAATGAAACTTGGATTAAACTAATTTAACGAGCTCTTGTTCCGCTGGACAAATCATAAAACTCGCTGCCAACTGCTTCCTTATTGAAACCAGAAGTAAATCATTTATAAAAGAATTTAGTGGATTATTCAGAGTAAAACAAATGTTTTTGAAAAGAGAAGCTGCTGCTAAAACTTAAACTGATTATTTATAATGTGATCACTGTTAAATATAAAGTTATGAGAACCTGAACTGAAGAGGATGTTAAAGAGCTCACAACTTTTGTGGTGGGGTTTTAAGGATAATGTATGAACAGCTAATATCCTACCTGTTGTAGATAGATCTTTGAGTAACTTCTGTTTGAAAAAAATAAGTTGAATTCTAATAATAATTTTATTCTTAACAACTGCATAAAACTTTTAGACTGGGGTTGTTTGAAGGCAACAAAAATTCACTTTGTTTTTGATCTACAGAATTAGCTATTAGCCTCCAGGTGTCAAATTGAGGTCCTTGGGGGTCATTATGTTAAGGAAGTCATTCAGCCTTTTGATTCAAATGTGTTGGAGTAAGAAAACAACTAAAACTTGCAGGACAAGAGGACATCCCTGCATTAGCTCAACAATCCAATCCAAATAAGTCACTACTCCTCCAAGCTAAGGTCATTCAATGTGCAATCAACTACTGAAATAATAATTAAAACCCTGCTTAAAAAGGTGTACGTTATTTGCTAGAGCGAACCTCAGGGTTTCTTGTCTGATTTCCTAAATGAATGCTGCAGTCTGCTGAGTTCAGCTGTTCTCCAACATACTTGCAAGAAGCAGCTTCCGACATGGCTGTGCTCTGGTAGGGACACGTTGTACAGCTGCTGCTGGAACGCCGGCTCGTTGTCGTTGACGTCCTCCACCAGCACTGTGACCGTAGCTGTGGAGGACAGCGCCGGATCCCCTCGATCCGCTGCCAGGACCAGGAACCACACCTCCACCTGCTTCTCTCTGTCCAGAGCTGCGGCAGTGGTGATCAGGCCCGACTCGGAGTCGATGCTGATCAGGTCGCTCTGCTGTGACTTCATGATGGAGTATCTGACGTCTGAGTTGGCACCTTCGTCTGCATCTCGGGCCTGAATCCGGATGAGGGAAGTCCCCACAGGAGCATCTTCGGGGATGCTTATGATGTAGACGTCCTTGCCAAAAACAGGGTGGCAGTCGTTGGTGTCGGTCACTTTCAGTAGGAAGACCTCCTCGCTGCTCAGTGGAGGGATTCCTAAATCAGATGCTTGGACCTTCAGCTCATAAAGGTCCTTCTCTTCCCTGTCCAGCTCCGAGTTAACACACAAGGCATACAGGGAGTCATCGGTTTGCTTCAGGGTGAACTTCCCATCCCCTCCCTCCAAAGTGACAGTGACCTTCTCATCTTCAAAATCTGGATCTGACACAGAGATCCGAGCAACGTAATCCCCAACGGCTGCTGCCTCAGACACCACAGCGTCTCCTGTCTCACTCAGGAACAGCACGCTGATGATGGGGCTGTTGTCGTTGACATTCAGCACTCTGATGCCCACAAAGGCACTGCTGAACTCGGGCTGAGCGCCGTTGTCTCTGGCAACAACGATCAGCTCGTGAAACGGCTGGGCCTCAAAATCGAGCCGCCTGTTTAGGTGAACCGACCCGGTGGTTCCGTTAATGGAGAACACATAGTTGGGGTCACTCTGCCGCCGGTTGATCTCATAGGTGATTCTGCCGTTGTCTCCCAGGTCACGGTCAGATGCGTGCACCTGACAGAGGATAGACCCAGTGGAAGCATCCTCGCCCACTGAGGTGTGGTACTCGGTCTGGTTGAACACGGGAGGGTTGTCGTTCTCGTCCAGGATGTGGACGTTCACCTGCAGGGTCCCTGTCTTCACTGGGACCCCACCATCAAAGGCCTCTATTGTTAGAGAGTAGAAGTCCTGTGTTTCTCTGTCAACTTTCCTTCTCAGAATAAGATCCAAGCCGTGCTGGTTTTCAGATCCACTGCGGTAATCCAGCTGGAAGAGCTCACTCATATGGGCCTCTGTGATCCTGTACCCCTGAGTACCAAACTCCCCCTTATCCTGGTCCTTGGCACCTTCAATCTGAAACCGGCTCCCTGGTGGGCTTAATTCTGATATCTCCAACAGCACCTCCTCAGTGGGAAACACAGGCGAGTGGTCGTTCACATCATCCACCTCTATCCTCACACTGATCATCTCCCCTGTGAGGGTGGCTGCCACGAACTCATACTGGTCCCTGCGCTCCCTGTCCAGGACCACAGCTGTGGAGATGATGCCCCTGTCCGCGTCTATCTCCAGGTCTCTGAACACGTACGAGTCTCTGCTCTCTGAGATGAAGAACCCGGTGCTGGGTCTGGTTAAAACCGCACCCAGATCTCCTACGATGGTCTTAGCGGGCAGACCCTCTTTTACTGAGAGCGACAGGTTGAACACCTGCCCGAGGGACCGCGCGCAAAGCAGCGCCAGGACGAGCAAGAAAAACGCGCTCCGGAGACCCATTCCTCCTTAAAAAAAGTCAAAATGCTTGCAACAAAACCCGAAGCCCTAATCCGGTTTTAGAGCCATTTTTTGATATAAAACTAAACAAATCCAGCATATTTTGCGCGCATGCAGGAATTTTTAATAATCAAAAATCCAAACACCATTTATGGCAAATCCCTTGGAGTCTCTGACGCACACATATGACAGCTACCTCCAAGCGCCAAACGCGCAATGATCGCTCCTCCTCAGCTCCAAGCGCGCAGCGATGTGCGCGCGTAACCTCTCCAAGCTGATTGGCCCCATCTGTGGCCCTGATTAGTCTGGATGTAATTAGGCCGACGGATTAGTCCTGCATGTCGGACAGGTGGCGCATCACGTCTGACCTGCTGAAGATCACAATGAGCCGGAGAGCAGAGGCAACGTGTACAAGAGCAGGTCAGGAGATTTAAACTGAGGTGAAGTTTTTCAAGTGATCAAACAAGAACAAGGACGAGTCCTCAACTCCAAAAGTGTTGGAATGGCTCCCTCTGCTGGTGAAAGACAAAAGTACAACACACAAAAATCACGTCCACCAGCAGTCAAAAATATAAAATAAAATTCACAGTTCTGGTGCACTGTATGAAGTGTAGTAAGGTTTTCAGGTCAAATTTGATGTTGACATGCTTTTTATCAACTGGGATTCAAAGGCAAAGCAACAAAGTGTGTTTTTATCTAAGATGTAAATTTTATGTCTCTGAGCATTTCTGCTTTGGAGAGACTGAGCAGTTACAAAATTAGGCTCATTTTCTGCACCAATTAAAGAAATAATTCAAAGTTGCTCTCCAGGAATATCCAACAAAACCTTTTAATAACAATTTACCAGCCTGTTTTATAAGTGTAAAACATTTGATGATGTCATAACTCTTCTGTAATAAATATAAAATGTTGTGGAGAGCCGTTAAATGTTGTGAATTTCTAAAAAGCACCTAAGATCTACAGAGCATTGCAATTAATTGTACTTGATTTTGTTTCATCAATGATTAAAGAATAAAAGCTGATTTGTTATCAAAGCATAAAAATGCTGGAAATGTCCAAAATATCTCAAGCACAATCTACCCAAACACCGAAAAATCTTACAAAATAGTACCCCGAATGTAAACTGAATTTAAAAATTAGATTTTTTTTTGTCTTGCTGGACACTAAAATGGAGACACATTATGTTTATTCCTCAGTATTTTGACAATACTTCAAAACATTAGAACTGAGCCTAATAAAAGATCTACAAGCTCCTCTAGTAACTGGATTTGTCTAGTTTGAGTGAAATACAAATGTTGAAATAATTTCTATGGTTTTATTATAAAAAGGACTTCTTGTGTAAGAGAACGGAAATAAGGATGGAATAAAAAAGGAGACTTATTTAAAAACTGGACCACGGGTCACCTCACAGGTGATGAGATCTCTGAGCTTCGTGCTGACAGCAGAGAGATCTATGAGGACATGAAGGTAGTTGAAGTGAGGATAGAGTGAGATGGAGGAGGATAACACGCTGGGGTGAACTCTGAAGAGGGAACAGCTGAAAGAAGAAGAAAGAAGATGCTGACAGCTGAGGTTACGCTAAGCCAGAGGAGATCAAGGCTAATGGCTGTAAATATTACAGGAACACTGACGCCAACAGATGCCTGGGTGAGTGCAGAAAAACCTGTTTACAAACAAAAACAACGTGTAGAAAGGATGTGGTCTTTATTCAAATGGAGCAAAATAAACCTCACATTTCAAGTTGGAACAAAGGGAAGTTTTTTGCTTTTATGTCTGTACAGGCAGCCGTTCTGTTAAAGCAACACCAAATATTTTTTTCTCTCCAGCTTTGATGCCAGTAGGAATAAAGTCCACACTGAAACCCAACCTGTTTATATCTGAAGCATGGCTTCTGTTGGTGAACCAGACAGACAAGAACCACCAGAGAGCAGAGAACCAACCCTCCAGTGCATCGGCTCTACTTTACAGAGCTGAAGTTGAACAACGAGAACAGCTTTTTAGAATAAAGTTCTAACAAGTAAAAGCTGCTGGGCGTGAGGAGAGCAGAAGATGACAGTAAAAAAATAAACTGGGACAAGAGTACAAAAAAATGCTTCAGAATCTTTTTCTCTTGAGGATTTCTGGTTTCCAGTTGACTGGGTGGGTCTCTTCAGTCTAAAATAAAGACAAAACAACATGTTTAATTAATTGTTTTTGCACATCACCCGAAAACCCACACAGAAGTGTGATCTAATGCAGAGTGAAAACTTACAGCCATCTCGTCCTCTTTGTAAACTTTGATGGTCTTGTCGGCCTCGGCGGTGATCAGTCGGCTCTCTGAGTTATCGAACACGCAGGCAAAGATTCCCGACTCGCTGTCCAGAGACCCGGGCTGCACGGCGGCGTGAATCCGCTGGAAGTTGTAGCCTGTCCTCCAGTCCCACATGTGCATGGTTCCATTGTCGGCTGGAGTGAAAGAAACAGAACAAAGAATGAGCTTAATGTACATCTGATTACATGACAAAACAAACAAGTAACAAGATGTATTATTACCTCCAGACACCAACACCCCATCAGAGTTAACAGCGAGCGTGTTGATAATGGCGTTGTGACCCGACAGGTTTTGGATAAAGCTGCCGTCTGGGAACATCCACTGCTTGATGTTATCAGCTGATCCGGATGCAAACGTGTATCTGTAAACACAAGAATAAAACCTCAGTCATTATAAAATCCTAATGTCCAGATGTAAACCTGTTTGTAGGAATAACAACTCTGTGGAGGTTGCATTTCATGAATTCATTTCCAGTTTCATAAATAACTTAAACCCATTAAAGGTGGGGGAAACACCGCGTTATGTACAACTATTTTCATCATCCTTTACCATTTTAAATTTGTTTAAATTGATAGAAAATCTATTTTATATTAAGTAAAAATAATATAAATGGGTTTTATTTATTACTTAAGGATATGTGCTGCTTCTTTAAGGCCAATGAATTCTTTAAAAATAAAGAAACCTATTTTTTATTTTTTATTCATTCGTGGGCCAGAAGGAAGTCACACACAGGCCAGATGTGGCCCGTGAGCCACCAGTTGAATATCCTTGTCTGATGTGTGGACTCACTGTCTGGGGTGCAACACCAGAGTTCGGACAGACTTCTTGTGGTTTGTCAGGGTAGCTCTGGTTTTTCCAGCGATCAGATCCCACAGTCTGATGGTTGCATCATGGCTGCCTGGGGAAAACAAACAAACAAACTAAATCCATATCAGTTTATGATTATTGACAGTAAAAACTATGGAGCTGAATTGGGGCCATAAATAATCTATGTTTATGTGATTGTGTTTGAAAAAAGCACAACAGAAATCTCAGTGGAAAAAAAAATATTTCCAATCACATGAAATGTGTTTTTTTTAACTACCTGTTATGATTTGTGGCTCTGCTGCCTGACATCTGACTGTCGCCACAGTGTTGGTGTGACCAGTAAGTGTGTGCACATTTGCTTTTGTCCTGATGTCCCACACCTGCAACGAGAAGAGAAATCCAGTTGGTTTATACTTCAGCACGACGTGAGACGGTGGATCGATGACAGTACAGGTCTGACTGACCAGACGGTCATTTATGTGAAAATTCAACACGACTCGTGCTCAGAACTCACCCTTGCTGAGGCATCTCTGCTGCACGTCACAAGCACATCGATGGTCGGGTGTAGATCCAAATCATACACAGCACTGAGGTGTCCGTGGTAGTGCCTGATTACCTAAAAGACAAGTGGATGTGGTCAAAAGACTTACATTCTAACAGAGGGCGGGGGAAAATACACAACATAACATGCTTGCTTTTAATGAAACATAAAAAAATTCAATAATGAACAATCTTTGTGAACAGAGTACCTTGTTGTACTCCAGATCCCAACATTTGACTTGCTTATCTTCTCCACAGGAGAAGAGGTAGGGGCTGCGGCTGCTCACTGCGACACCCCGGACCGTACTGATGTGTCCCGTCAGAGACAGTTTGAGTTTTCCACTCGCCAGGTCCCAGATCTGTAGAGAACAAAAGACTCCAAGTTATCGAAGGGTTTCACTTTGATTTTGAACCTTTTAAATACTAAAAAAGGGACAAAAAAAAACTATCGACCCAAGAGAAAAAAACACGACACGTTGTTGTTGGCACTCTATCAATGCTGAGATGTCTACATCGACACAAAAACAACTTGCTGTGCATGTGTTGTGGGAAAACAAGTAAGGAAAAAGTAACTTTAACCAGCAGGTAGGGATCATAACATGCAGTTTAAAGTAGTGGCTACATTAAAAAGGAAAAAAAGCTCTTTTGGTTGTCAAGAAATTGTTCCCATAATTAGAAAGAAGTCTCAACAGATCTAACCTTTATAGTTCTGTCAGCAGAGCCGGTGACAAACCACTGATTTCCAGGCTCCACAGCAATGGATCTCACCCAGCCAAGGTGACCACTGATGACCTGTCAGGGAACATTTAATACAATTAAATACCACAAGATTATTCAGAAAACAAAGATAATTTATGAAATGAATTATAGATACCCGAAACAGTTTCCACGGAGGATGCCACTGAGGTTTGGGCATTGTTGGAGCTCTCCTCATGAGTGCTGAATTTCTGGTGCCACTTCCATCTATGAGCGACTAAAAGTAAAAAGTGTTTGATTAGACACTGACAGCTCACTCAGTCTGTGTGAAGAATGAGAAACTATTGGGGAAGCACAAACCAATGAATCCACAGACAGAACAGTCTCATTTCAACTGTCCCGAGTATTTAAGGAAAAAAATGAACAAATTTACCACAAGATTAACTAAACTGTTGTATTAATATAGAAATACAAACTTTATTGTGGAGTTCTATTTATTTGTTTCAGTTTTACAGGAAAATACTGTAAGATTTCAACCAAAAATACCTAATTTCCCCCCTAAATGCTGTTAAATTAAAAAAGCCAAAAAGTCTGCCTTCTACACTGCAAAAAATGTCCATCTAACCAAGTTTTAAAATCTTATATCCAGCCAAAAAATATATATATATTTTTGATCTTGTTTTGAGACTGATTTACTAAACAAGAACTGATTGTGTCAGAATATTAATCTTGTTAGCTTGAAAATTTGACTCAAATTAAGTTAAATTATCTGCCAGTGGAGTAAGAAAAATTTACTTGGTAAGATTCTTGAAATA
>JAUBOC010000127.1:11569428-11581930 GCA_032275365.1 Anablepsoides cearensis | reverse complement strand
ACTTCCTCGACCAAACTGATCAAAAGTTCTTGCTGAGTTGCTAATCTTGACAGTTCTGCACTCATATAGTTCAGCGATTTTTTAATTTCCTCCATACTGTCAGGGTTATCCTCTGCTGAGACTGACCCTCCTCCCCGTCCGCGTCTCGGCATGACTCACCTCACCTCATCTAGGAACTGATACCTAAATGAGGAGTTTTGCAGCCTTTAAACCTTGAGACATGAGTTGATGAAATGCAGAAACTAATAAAATATGCATTTATTTCATGTTTTTACTCAGTGGTGCTCATTTCCAACCACACAGGGTTGAAAGTATCCAGATTAGCAAGTTTGAACAATAAACCCCCCATAAAACAATGACTTCCATACTAGGTAAGTAAAATACATTTATTGAGTGCTTAAAAGAACAATAAAGAGGCGGCAAAATTAAACATAATTGTTTTGTCGGTTGGGTCTGATCACTAAAAACATGCAAACATCACTGGATGAATGGAAACTGTTTATTCTGACTTGATTCCAGGACTATTAACAAAAGCAGACCGCAACGATTTCTCCCCTCTAGATGTCTCCAAGTCCACCGAACTGTTTCACCCCGGCCTGCTGTCCACCTGCTGCGAGGCGGCTGAGGGGAATGATCTTCATCGTCGTCTCTTTCAGGGAGTACCAGCGGTTGTGCCATGTGACCCAAATGATGCCGTTGTCAAAGCCAAATTCCCCAGCGTCCTTCTCTGTGTATCTGCCTCCTGGAGAAACATGACACAGCGAGTTCAGGCCGAGCATGATTGTAGTGATTTAGGTCAAGAAAATACACACATTTTACACATTTTTCTGCAAAAAAAAAAAAAAGATTGTTTAGGAGTTTGATTGCTCTGATCTTATGAAGTGAGGTTTTGGGGGGAAATATGTAGTTATTATCTTATCTGCTGTAGATAGCTGTTTGAGAGATTCATTCTGACGTAAATGATGAGCCAATCAAGACCAGCATGCATTGCTGCTGCCTTGAAACAGCCGTATTCTCAAAATGTTCATATTCACACAAATGTTGTTTTATAAACTTTTACTTTGTTGTTTGTTTTACATTAGTTTCTAAAGGTTATGTAAACGTGAAGTTAGCAAAAGCAGCAGGTAGCTGTAGCAATTTTGTTTCATTTCTTGAACATTTTACACTTTGTGGAAAAAGTTCCTCAGACTATCTATTAGCTCGTCAACCTAGTCAGAGTCAAATTCCATTTCTCTAACCTGAGCTATCTACATCAGGTGAGACATTCTTTGTTCGTAATCTTTCTGCACAACCCCGCATCATAAAATTAGTTCTAAAGGGTTCAGATAGTCTAATCCAGAGGGTCTCACCCGGGTAGTATCTTCCGTTCAAATGTGCAGCGTGACATCTGTTCATCCACCAGCCCGAGCCGTCCTGCTGAGCACAGTTGCCGTCATACCGGTCGTTGTCGCTGTCAACAGTGCTGAACTGCATGCCGTTGTGGGACGTGTAGAATTTGTCGCTGGGGTCGTCTCCGAAGTCGAAGCCATCGAAAGCATCCCCTGCATCCCCACCAAAGTAGAAACCGTAGGTGAGACGGTACTTGTCGGCCTCTGACCCGATTCTGAACATGTTGTAGTCAGCATACCTGAAGAAAAAGTGCCACAACAACAAGGGAAATACTTCAGCTTCCTAACATCTCTGCTTTCTCCTTCATTTTCCTCTATAAAGTAAATTAAGTCATTGATATCTGCTCGGTGAGCATGTCCTTTTGCAGGGTCCTTACATAATCGGTTTGGCTTATTTTATGTGTGGGTGTGTGTTTGTACTTTTTGTTGCCCTCCCAGTCAACGAGCTCGATCCTCAGCACGATCGGGACGGTGGCGGTGGCTGTCAGCAGGTGGATTTTCTCGTTGCCAAGCCAGAATTCTGTCGTGTCATCGGGGGAAAGGTACCCGAAACCCTCTTTGTACTGAATCCAGTCCTTGGAGAAATCCACGCTGCCGTCACGTCTCTGTGGACACACAAAAGTTGAACAATCAAATGCATTTTCTGTGGCTTTAGATTCCTCTGGTTCAGGCTCACAAAACACATCTTGTATATTCTTGTTAAAAGAAATTTGCAGAAATAATAGAAAAGTGATGCAAACCCTTTGTAACACAGTGAAACCACGTCCAAAGCTATCAATCTCACAGTAGACCAAGAACTTCTCTGGTGCTTTTGCTGGCTTCACATAGTAAAGACCGCTTTTAGTGGCTCCTTTGTTTGCAATATCCTGGCAGTCTGATAAAAACAATATATATAATTTAGCTTCAGATACAATGCAACAAAGTGAAAATCTAGAACCTCAATTTGGAAAAAAATGAGACCATCTTTGTATGATGTTATGAATTGTAGATAATAGAATATTTAAAGGTTTCCCGATCTTTCATACATAACATTAATAGGAAACTGTTGCACTACTTTTAGACAGTTTTTTGCAGACTGGTGAATCTCTTTCCATTTCTGCAAGATTCAGCCTATAAAAGGCTCTTTTTTACCAATCTGTTGCCTATACCCTAAATAAAGGCCTATTTCTTATTCAGACCATTTACCTTTGCAGCTTTTTGCTGCCACTGCCCCATTCAAATTCAAAATGCCCCCCCCCATCCCCCCAGAAATTGTCCAGTTTCTTACATTTGACATGTTTACTTGTTCCATTAAGAATAAAATGTCTTTACAATGTTCCAACTGTTTTGAAAGTGGGGTTGTACAAGATGTTTAGTTTAAAATAAACAAGGGTGCTTTGCTTTCATGCAGCATATTGATTTAAGCCTTTAACCAAACACTGAACTGGGGCAAACGTTGTCCAGTCGAGGTCATATTGAGTAACTCCTTGCGAAATAGGAACGCCCTAAAAGCCAAGCCAGAGCATCAGTGTATATTTTTAAAGTTTTAATTATTTTTTAAAATTTTTGTACCTGATCCTGTGAGTGGTTGGATTTCAACCGTGTCCCTGCAGGGCGCACTGCACCTCTGCTGCAGCTGGAACGCTGCTGTCTTCAAGTCGGCCATTCTCCTCTCATTGGATGCAAGTATTTCCTGGAGTTCTCTGGAAACAACAAAGTCACAAGTGCGTTATGTTATGTTATCGTTCTGGAGTCATATGTATTTCTTTTTTATGCATAGAAGAAGAAGAAAAGAAAAAAATCACAAAAGCAATAAAAGCTAATGCATTGAAATTTTTCTAAATAATAACGGAATTGCATTTTTTAAATATCATTATCATCTGCCATCATTGTGATGCATCTGCATCTACAACTGATCATACACCACAGCTAAATGACCTAAGCAAATTCAAAAAACAGCTTTAACTTAGTCAGTTTTACAGATGCTGAGCTAAAACTGACCTGGTGGTAGCTGAGAATCATTCCTATCATCCTGTGCACATAATGTCATTTTATTAAGGTTTGAACTCCAACATTTCTCAACATAAGAGGAATTTAGTTTCAAACTCTCATGAAATGTGGCGGGCGATAAGCATTTCTTCAAGGAATTGATCCAGTTTGACATTTTACTACCAATGTATGGTTAATGAAGAATTTATGGATAAAAAAAAACATTGAATGAGTTTCTAAAGTTTTTCATTTACAGAGTGTAAAGTCTCTCTTTTGACTACAAGTCTGAAAAGATGTTGGAGTTTTCTGTCACTTGTAAAAGGAACTGTTTTTACAGAACTGTTCAAAAACATCATTTGATACAGTTAAATTGATTCACTAATAGAAACCTACTGTATTTGCTTCTCTTGGGTAATAATGGTATTTTCAAATCGAAATACATCATTCAACATGTTGGAAGACTTCTTATAATATGGATCTGAAAAAAATAAATACGCAAGTTAATTCAAGTCTGCGTTTTATGCATCTTGTTTATATAAAAAGGGCTTCACAAGAAATTATGAAAAAAAAGAAAGAAAAGAAAAGTAAATAAAGGTATCGTACCTGCCGGTGCAGATTTTTGGGCCGAAGTCGAAGAATCTTTCATGTATTCAATCGTTTGCTCTGCACTGTTAGTCAGATTTGTAATCGTCTCCAGTTCTCGTTGCATTAGGTTCAAATCCTCGTTCACTCCCGGTAAATAGTTCAGCAGGTAATCAGCAACCCCGCATGTGGTGGGGCAGTACTTCCCCTAAAAATAGACGAAACATATGAAAAGATTTCCACTTAATCCAAAAACTGGTAAAACAAAAGTTCAAACCATTGACATGGTTTTGGGACATGTGCTTACAAAGCCGTCGTTCATGTTGCATGTTGCAATGTTGTCTCCTCTGGGTTGCTGCGCATGCAGGGGAGACATGAAAGGTCAGATGAGCAGATTTATGTGAGAAAGTGTATTTTACTGAACAGCAACAGGAAACTGACTTACAGCTGATGAGAAGGAGAGAAGCAGGAGAATGATTCCTGCTGGAGCCAGAAGTGATGGAGCCATGCTGAGTCGTGCTTCTGTGTTTGTCAGAGTGAAGAGCTGCTCGCCTCAGTGGGATATTTATCTGAACAAAGGTCCTGGGTTCAGTCTTTGATAAGGCCTTCGTACACAAACATCCCACTCACTCTGTTCCAAAACCTGTGAGTCAAATGTCTGACAGCAGTCTCTTCCCAGATGTGACGCTTTCTGACCGACAGATGTTGGGACACATCTGTACGGGTGTTTGTTGGATTTTTTTTTTAATCAGGACAAATGAACAAGAAGCATGGGAGTCATTACTCAGCTTCTGAACTTTGCTCAGTTGTTTTTTTTATTTCTGACAAGAGCACAGATTTTTCAAGTCAAACTGGCCAATTCATGACTCGACAAAACACGAGTCAGTCTTTCTGTCTTTGTGTCAAACATCCTCATTATGGTCTCATCAATAAGGAGCCACCATGTATTGGTTGAACATAGAGGAAGACAAAGACTTGGGTTCAGTTACTAAATCAGAGCAAACACTTTTTTCACCTCTAGAATTTAAAAGCTAATTAACAGTAAGATTGAAAAAAGATTGCAAAATAGAAAGTACATGTCTGATCTTTACAGGGTGATAGTTTTGATGTTGACGTATACTGCTGTCATAGTCAAAAACAGTTATTACAGAATATTTTGTCTTTTTGTTGGATGAATGTTTAAATAAAAAGGATCAGTTTAAGAAGGGGACAAAGTTTCTGCTCTATTACTAAACGCATGACTGATTGGTTTAATTTTTGTTGCAGTTTATGATAATTTTACTCCGACATAATGACTCACAACTTTACTGAATTTGTTAAACAATAAGGTCATATTTTATGTAAAAACAACTTGTGTTTTTTATGTGTAAATATGTGTTTTTAAAACTTTATTTATTTTATCAAATATATCAATCAAAAACTTCTGCAAAACCTTTTCTTTCATCTAAATTTCTCATCTTTATTTTATAAATGTTGATGATTTAGATAAAGAGCAGCAGGTAAAGCTTTTTTCTTTTGTTTTGGACTTGAGAAAAAAAATCTATAGAAGCCCACATACAGTATGTTCTTTAATCGTGTCTATCTGAGTGAGGTTTGACTTTTCTCCCATAAATGAAGCCTCAGTATAAATTGTTTTACTCAGTACCTCCTGTTTTGTCATTTTAGCCAGATATTTGCTGCACTCATCCATTAAACCACTAGTGGGAGTAAAACCACTGCATGATCAGCACATCCAGGAAACACACCTGAAGATACCACTGTGGGGGTGAAGGAGTGAACCTTTCAAACATGTTCCTGTTTATAGAAAACAAACTGACACCAGTGAGAAGAAACTGCGTCTGAAATGTCAAACGTGTGAAACCCAAGTGCTCTATTTTCCATCTAAAGGTTTTATGGATCAGAACATTAAAATAAATATAAATAGTCAAATTATCAGGTAAACTTAATCTCAAATAACTCAAATCAACTTAAAACACTTATAAATACCAGAGTTTATTTGGTACATTTTGGGTATTTACCAAGTATCGCCGGCTAAGTACTACCAACCAGGTAAGTACCTCGTTTGTAGCAGGAACAGGTACTGGATACATTTCAGGCTGTATCATATATTTATTTCTTGCTGTAAAACCAATCTTTCAGTATTTTATCATTATTTTTTTGATGTAGAGTTTCTCCAGATGTTTGCAGATAGAGATAATCTATGGTTGTAAACTCATCTTTTTATTACATCAAATCAAACAGTGAAGCTACATGTTGCCAAATAAAGCTTAACAATGGTTCATGAAATAAATCTTACTTCATATGACCTGATTTTATTATGTGACAGATAAAACAGGATGGATTGAAAGCTTTGCTGACCTGAGGACAACCCGCCGGGCCCCACTATGGTAAACAGTGCTGAACTTTTGCTGAACTGGCCGATTTGCCACGAAGATACAGACACCAGTGGTCACCGATAGGTTTGTAACGAGCAAAAACAAACAAAAAAGTCAAAAAAAAAAAACAAAACAAAACAAAAAAAACAATAGTTGTTTTCAGTGGCAGCTGAAATGTCAGAATTTTTTACACATAAATCCAAATATGATACAGAATTATTATACTGGCATAATTAAATCTGCTTTTAAATGTAAGAATCAACACTAAAAAAAGCTAATTTACAGGTTTTCTTACAAACAATTAAATCTAAAGAATCTTTTTTGGGGTCCCTCATTAACTTCAGCTATACGTATGTTAGCTCTTAGATTAAACCTTTGCTGCACACGGAGCAAAGATTTGTTTTAATGCCACATCAGGGTTCAGCTGGGGGCCACAGACTTTAAGTCCACTCAGCTGAATGTGACGTGACTCACTCCAAAATACGTAACAAATCTGATAATTTGTCATCCACACATCATTACTAATAATGAATCCTTTTACATGAAAGTTTAATTGCCACCATGTCAAACAACTTCAATCTTAAAGGCTTTTTAGAGGACAATTTAAATCTCCATTTATCCATATTTGGGTCGAGGAGGCAACAGGTCTAGGAGAGAAACCCCAGATATCCCTCTTCCCAGTGATTCTCTCCAGCTCCTTCTGGGGAATCCCGAGGCATTTCCAGGCCTGAGAGGATAAATAATCCCTGCAGCCAGTTCTGGGTCTGCCTTGGGTTATTTTAGAAAAGCTCAGACTGAATCACATCATAAACTGTTTCAACAGTTTCTTTTTCTAACTTTGTACCAGTGTGAGGTGTTTTAAAAAATAAAATAAAATAAAATAAAATAAAATAAAATAAAATAAAATACTCATTTGTATGTTCATTGTCTATGACAGCAAAGTTCTTTGATTAAAAGCATCTGAATCTGCAATCAATGCATGTGTAAATGTATAGATACACTGCAAAAATATCTGGTTGTCAACTTTTCAACTTCATTTAATTGCCTGCAGAAATCTGAATATACAACAGATATACAAAGTAAATACATGTGCAGTTTTTAGAAATGAGCTATCAAACATTTTTTGATCATTCCAGAAAATACTGACTGATTCTGACAGATTGTAGAGCCCTCTGTCCAGAACAAAGGCTGTTTATTATGGTACGATGTCTCAGTGTGTGAGACCTTTTAAAAAGAAGCTTTAACTCACGGCCCAATCAGGGTTCTTAATGAGGATTCTTGACCTCAATACTATGGAAACAATGGCTGAGGTCTGAACTGCGGCCACATAATAAAGTGATTAGTAAAAGCTACTTTATTCTTCCCCAGAACTTTACTTGAACATTGCCTAATATTTAATCCTACCAACTAACTAAGCCCACCCCTCTCTATTCCACCATAAATAAAAGCTTTTGGCACTCAGTGGGCTTGCTTCATGCTGCCATCATGTTTCTCTACCAGCTGCTGAACTTTTACTTTGCGGCCGTGAACAAAGACGAGGACTCGAAAGATGAGCCGTCTCAATACAAGCGAGGCGATTTGTTGGAGGTGCCGAGGACGTTGTTTACACACTTCGGTATTTATTTAGGCAACAACCGGGTGGCTCATCTCATTCCGGACATCCTGCCTGCAGTTACCAAGGACAAAGCAGCGATCGCCAAGATGGTGACCAATAACCGCTTAATTGTGGGGGTCATCGCAAAGGTGGCCAGTGTGAGAGTGGACTCTGTGGCCGATTTTGCTTATGGTTCGAAAATCCTCATCAACCACATGGATAAAGTGTGCAGACAGCCTCCGATGGATGGGGAGGAGGTGGCACGGAGGGCTGAGAAGCTCCTGGGTTCTGTCACCTACAGCTTACTGTGGTACAACTGTGAACACTACGTCATGTACTGCAGATATGGGATCGCCATAAGCTACCAGACATATCAGGTAAAGAGACCAGCCAATAGACGATGATCTATTAAAGGGGAGTTTGGTGGAAATGTTGTGAACTGTAAATATCTTACCTGCTGCAGATAATGTGAGTTATTTTTTTAAACTCAATAATTAAATATAAGATTCAAAGATCAACTTCTGGGGGATTTATTTGAAAAATCACTATTCATGTTTCAAGTGTTTAGACAGTTTGGCAGTTTGTATTTTTCTCTGAGAATCTCCCTGGCCAAAAAAAAAAGTCATCACCTGGATTTAACTGATGTGGGGTTGCTGCAGTTGGTCAGGTCTAGGTTCAGCAACATGTGCTAAGAGAACAAAGTCCATTTTGTCCACTCTGGACAACAAAATCTATTTTACTTATTACTATTTTACTTATATTACTTGAGTAGCCCAAAAAAACATTAGTACTTAAAAAGTGCTTCTTTTTCAATAAACGCTAAATTATCACACAGAAAACTTGGTCGTTAAATGTCACATCAAATAATAGGTTTGAGATTGGTTTGCAAAGATGGATTTATTATTTTCACTGTGATTTTACACTTTAGAAATGATACATTTTGAATGCATTGGGAAGGTAGGTACTGTTAGGATCCTATTTACAAACTGTATGACTCAGAGTAAATCAGAGCTGAGCCAAATGTTCATGTGAACATTTCCCAATACATTAATACCCAAATCCTCAATGATATGTGGGATTATTTGAGTGTATTTACACAACCTGTTCAGTCCACCAAAGTGAAATGAACTCTTTTACGAGGCGAGCAGCTTCATCCAGTGTCAATTCATGCCAACCTGACCCTTAACACCACCTCATGCCCTCTTATCATGCAGTTCTGCACCACCGTACGGAAGATTGTGTTCAGCCGGATGAGTGCCTATCTGACTGCTGTGTGTGGAGTGAGCTCCATGTTCTACCTGGGCTGCATGACGCCGCTGATGCTTCTGCTCAACCTGCTCGTCTCCTTCACCATCTGGATGGCATCATAACCAAAAACTGTGCTAAAAACCAAGCAGGAGTTCTTTTTTTCTGCAACAATTAAAGGCAATTAAGAAACAGAAATGTCATAAAAACTATAGTGACAACATATGTTTTTATATTTTGTTTGTTTAGGCAAATTTAAGTGTATTAAGTGTATTTTTGTGAGTACTAACTGTATTTTGAGTTATTTGCACGTTTTACATTGATCATCATCAGTAATGGTTGTTATATGCTCTAATAATAAATATAAATCATTTAATAGTTGTTGGTCAAAAATCTCAAAGAAATATGTCAAATCTGTTAAAGTTGGGTTTTGCAAAAAAGCTACAAACAATTAATATCTTATCTGTTACAAATGGCTCTTTTAAGAACCTCAAATTGGAGCAATCAGATTATATTTGATCAGATTATGACTCATCTGACCAAGTCCAAGTTTACTGTCATCCTCAAACAGTTTAGATTTAATATATTGATCATAATTGAGTTTGTGCTTTCATGTTTGTTCCTGGCATTAAATGTGTACACTTGTGTAACATCTGCCCTTTTGTGTTATTTTCAATTTTTTTTACAATCTTGGACTCAAATTACAAAATTCTATAATATATAAAGTTGGAAAAGTAATTGCCAGTAATTGCAGAAAGTTCGAGATGAATATTTTGGGTTCACACTGCAGAGAATTTGGTGAACCCCCAGGCTTTTAAACATATTTTTGATTGCCTTTACCTTACCTTTGCTCTTCATAGATTACGTTAATATGTTCATTTATGGCTGCATTATCTTTCAGATATTTAAAGCATGTGAAAAAAAACCACATTCCAAGTCCAAACAGATAGTTCAGGAAACGTAGAATAAGACAAAAAATAAACAATGTAAAAATAGAAGTGATTGAAATACACAAGAACATGCACAGACTAAATTGAGTAGTAATTTAGGAATTAGGCTTTAATCCATGGATTATGTCTTGGTTGAGAAGAGCTTGATGTATTGATCTGGACATCATGTGTTTTATTAAGCTGAGTGCAGGTGCACAGAACCTGCTGAGATTGGAGAGTAACCTGGTTTTGTTGCCTCTAAAATGGGACCCTAACTTTCAGAACAGATTTGCAGAGGGAAATTTGATATTTCTCATAGATTCTTTGTAAATCAGGTTTTCTGGTTCTGTAAAGGGAAACTCTGTAGACAGAAAGAACAAAACACTGCAGGTTGTTTCAGGCACACAGCAGAACCTTATTGTTTTTATTCAGCTAAAATGCTTACTTTAAATGTTTTTAAATGTTTAAATACAGGCTGTGTTTTGTAAAAGTCCATGCATGCAGCTCCAGGATTCACAAACCTTTAAAACTACTAAAATAAACCATTTTTCACAGCGCTGAGATGTTCAAAAAGCAAACAAACAAAATAACTGTATTTTTTTCCTGTTTGATTTTGCTTTTGTTGTATTGATTTCAGCTTGTTACCTGGTGTGACACCATCTGTGAGCAGCTGTGGATTGCTTCGCCTTTATTAGCTGCTGGAGATAAACACAGCACAGCAGCAACTGAGCCGAAGAGGACAAATATTGAGGCAAAGTAAAAGTCAACCAGCAGGTGGACTGCTGTGTTATTAGGCCAGAGGAAATAAGCCACATTCACACAGTGAAGATCTGCTTTGTTCTCAGCTGAAGGAACATTTGTCACAACAGAATTCTTCCTAACCTCCTTGTCACTATGCTCAGAGTACATGTTTTGAATGACTCTCAGCTACTCACAAATCCTATTTGTCCTCAGTTTCTGCAGAACCTGTCCGAGTTCTAACCTCTTGTTTTGTTAGTTAAAGTCTGTTATCTGTGGTAGCAATCACAGACTGGAGTGGCTCCAACAGTGAATCAGTTATTACTTTTGGAAATTTTTATTGCAGTTCACGAGATATTTTGCTAACAGACAAACAGTACATGGTAAGGTTTTAGGGAAAAAATATCATACATTGTGTGGCACTGAATATGTGTTCAGAAAAACAATAAGCTAAAACCACATCAAGTTTTAGCTCAATGTCTATAAAATTGCCTGAATTCTAGCAACTCTTGTGTTGCAGCTTTGTGGCCATTTAGGTTTAGGTTGGCTCCAAAATTTATTTAGTTGTAGATTCCTTTCTGAAGGGTTTACTAAAATTCATTCAGTGGTTCATGAAATATTTTAACAAACAGGGTTGATGGCAAAATGTAAACAAAGGTTTAGTGGATTTTGCTCAGAATATATGTTGAGAATTAGTCTCAACATGACTCCATGGATTAAAAAATGAGATTCTTAGAAGTCCATTATCATCCATTATCTACACCAGCTTCTTCCTTTCAGGGTCACAGGGGTCACTGGTGCCCATATCCATCAGTCACAGTGCAAGGGGCGGGGTAAACCCTGGTCAGGTCACAAGTCCATCACAGATAAGTTGAATGAAAAAACATTTTTAGAATATAAAAGGATTTGGTGCTGTTTTTTAAATGAGAAGCTCTGTGTTGTGCCAAAAAATCTGTAAAGGTTATTTATTTTTCTCTTTTGTCTGCTAAATGAAAAAGCAGAAAAAGAGAACATTTTCAAATAGCTCTGCTAAGTGATTTAACACAGTTCAGACATTTCTGCAAAGCCGTCATAAAGCCGACCAAGGACACGTCGACTTGGACAAAAACACCAAGGACAAAGAAATTGAAAGCCAACTCTAGTGCCGGAGGCACCAGTGGTAACTTTGATGAGTCCATGAGATTTGGGTTAAAGTCAATTTAACCCTCCTGCTGCCCTTGGGTCAAAACAATCCACATTAAATTCTGAGCTGCAGATGTTGTTATCTTTCTTTAGAAGTGCACCTTTTAGTTTATTGCAGCAATGATTGCAGCTTTAAATCTCAGAGTATTATAATCATTTAAATAAAAATGAGGTAAATACAGTCAGCTGCTATCCTTGTTTCTTTTACAACTGTAAAAATCTGTAAAATGACTCAAAGGGGAATACTACCCAGCAGAAATTTAAGCTGTCTCAGCTGTATGGGCATAAGTGAAATAAATACAAGAAAAAGTCCTTTTTGTTTAGAAATTAGGATAATAATCTCGTTGTGTCCAATTTCAATTTGAACAGATATTTATCAGATAAAATCATATCTTACTGAGGCAAAGATGTGTATCTTAAAACTCAGATGGGCTTACCGGTGGGGGGGGGGGGGGGGGGGGGGGGGGGGGGGGGGGGGGGGGGGGGGGGGGGGGGGGGGCG
>JAUBOC010000127.1:11544704-11562285 GCA_032275365.1 Anablepsoides cearensis | reverse complement strand
ATATGCTTGGAGAGAACAGACAAATTTGACAAAGACAGACCTGCATATGTGACATTCAGACCTTCTTTCTGAGGTTACCTTCACTCTTTCTACCCCCTGCAGCAGCAAAATCAACCTAAAAATGACATTTCTATGTGAAGTGACAGGTTAAATCTGAAGCTGGCGTGTGTTTGTGTGTACAGTAATTACTTGTGATGTTTGACTGAACCTTGACATTTACCAACGCTCGGAGCTGAGGTATGCAGATGTTTGTGCTCAGACCTCATCAGGAAACTGAAACAGACTTTTCTTAGAAGACAGACAAACCGAGGTCCTCCCTCATCCTGTTTTAATCACCAGGGCTTGATTTTTTTTTTACAGCGATTACAACAGTGGTCAGGTCCCCGAGGAGCTCTTCCTGTTGACCATGTCCTCACTGATTACCTTTATGTGTACGTGAGGAGTCAAGGGACTGGGACATTAAGTCCAAGTCTCCGTATTTAGTAAGCTATTGACGGTGTATTAATCATTAAGTCAATAATTGTTTCTTTAGCCGTCCGACAGTATCGAACATCTTCTGCAGTAACAACGTTCTCCTTCAGGATGGAGAACGGTCCACTCACCAATCAGCTAAATCCAACAATAGCTTTGAAACAAATTCAATTACTCCTCTCTGCTAGTGCCTCTTTTCTTTGAACTTTCAAAAGAAAAAGCATTTTAATCCTTCCACAGAAACATCCTTTGGCTCCGGTTTGTACGTATTAATTTTAGATTAATGTCATTCTGCCAGTGGATCATTGATTTTTTGTCTTGTTGCAGAACAGATTCACAGCTTATTGATGGAGATGACTCTTATGGGAAAACATCAAACCTAAATCTCATACTTTTGAGCTCTTTAGAAATAAAACTATTTTATGTGATTATTACAGTATTAATCTGCAGATTTAAAGGGATATCAGTGTAAGCTATCTGATTTTGCTAAAATGTACAAAGCATCTGCAGCACATTTGATAATCAACAACTCAGAAGTGAAGATTCACAGTTTCTGCATGTTTCTGTATTATAAGAATATGTTTCCAGAGGATGATTCTTATCTTAAAAGAAAAACAACTCGCTTCATGACATTTTGGTGACATCTTAAAATCTGTCCACAGTGTGACAGGAGGAGATGAAGCTTACTGATGATGTGATACTGTGTTTATGATTTACATACATTATAAGTTTTTATGTTAATTTTTTACATTTTAAAAGCTTAATTTGTAAAAGTATTTTGTCCTATTAAAAATAAATTTGCACCATAAATCTGCCACAGTTCTACAGGTTCTAAGCAAAGATTTGTCAAATGAAAAACAGACATAAACAGAATAAACATGTTCATTAGAGAAGAGACATGTAATAGATGCATTAACTACGAGTTTTGGGAAATGAGAAAAAACTCTGGATTCATGCAGATTTTAGCAAGCAAATGATTTTATTTTCACAAAACAACATTAGGTTGTTTTATAAGAGACACTTACTCCAAACAACAAACCACTCCATCATGTTGTAAAGTTTTATTTAACTTCCACAGATTAAATTAAACACAAATATGTCATTTTGTTCTGTAAATGGATTATAAATAGCTTTATATTTTTAATATAACATCCAATTCTTTACTCGTTCTGGAAATAAACCTACATATTCATATTTTCAGAGGTTGGGTATCAGATGACAACATATAGATGTCATCACAACTTTAGATAAAGAGGCTTTTTTTGTCTCAAAGAGATATTTATTTTCTCAAGTCCTGCAGTAAATTAAAGCATAAAGTTGGAGTTGATCATCCTAATCTGAGCCAAATTTAAAGGTATAGTTCATTTTATAGCAGTGTTCTGTGAAAAAGTTCGGAATAATCATCATCTTACCTGTTGTAGATGGCTTTTTCTAAATAAATGTTTATTAAGATTGGAGATGCTTTGAAGATCACAGACCTGCTCAGACTAGCCTTTAACTCGTCAGTCCAGTCAGAATTAAACTGAGAGTCTAATTTAATGGGAGATTATATCTCACTGGTGTTGAACTTGAACTCACACAAATAATCCTAGAAAAGGTGAGGTCTTGTTAAACTCTAAATTTGGGTCTATTTACTGGTACAGTGTAACTTTCTGGATCCCTCTTTAAATACTAAGCTTGCTCAGTTATCGGCTGTAAAATGTGATCCAAACGTCTCACGACTGTATTGTTCAGATTATTCTACACACAGACAAACACATTAAATACAGATCGTGGAACCTGAGAGGATTTAGCCAAAGTGTTTTGTGCCCACAGAAGAAGGATCTACGCAGAGGGAAATGTGGTGACGAGGTCGTGCCCCTCCGGTGGTCTCATTCGGGCTCGAGCGTGACTCTCGCAGTACAGCTGCCCCTCCACCAGGAAATAGCCCATCTGTTTCAGGTTGACGTCGCAGTCGGAGCAAACGAAGCAGCCGGGGTGATGATATTTGTCCCGAGCTTTCACCACCGTCCCACTGCTCCGTCAGAAACACAGGCGTCCAAATTACTTGACAGTTCACAGGTTTATGACTTTTATCAGTAATTAAAACTATTTAGC
Organism: Anablepsoides cearensis; assembly: GCA_032275365.1. NCBI lineage: Eukaryota > Metazoa > Chordata > Actinopteri > Cyprinodontiformes > Rivulidae > Anablepsoides > Anablepsoides cearensis. The sequence goes on along the minus strand of JAUBOC010000127.1, from coordinate 11,559,717 downwards.
AAAATAGAAACTCCTATTTTAGTGTTTTAAAATGACTTTCTCTGTGAATGTGGCACATTTTATTTATTTAAAGACAAATCTGTTTTTTTTGTCTCATGTTTCCTACTTTGGAGTGTCATTTTCTTGCATACTATAGAACAGAAGGAGATGATGGTTTTTAATATGTAAAACTGTGGTGTTTTGCATTGATGCATGTTCAGCCTTAATGTGAATCACAGCTGATTTCATCTATTTTTACTCACACAATCCCATTCCCACACTTGTTGCAGATGGGCAGTTTCTGCAGGTTTCCTGTAGGTGGAGCAGCTTTGGTTGTGGGGGCTTTTACGGTCCGAGTCACAATGGGCCGAGTGCCTGGCGGCGGGAGAGAGAAACCACTCAACAAAACCAGCCTGAATGATTGGAGTGCATCAATTAAAAGAAAACACTTGACAGATATGAGGCAGGAACACTTGAAGAACAGAAACGTACAATGGTCTCTTGAATCCTAATTGATGATCCCTTTTGGTTTTTAATCATTTTTCATACTTGAACTCTGCCAGAACACATTTGGTTTCTGCTCCGGAGGAAACACATGGAAGTGCTTTTGTTTTGACAGATTATGCTGCTTTAATAGCACAGCACTTAAAGAAAGAGGGAGCACAACAATAAAATGTCTCATTACTGATAGGAACATATTTTCTAAAGCATTCGTTACAACAATGTTTAAATATAAATGTTTAAGGTTGGTTAAATTGTTGTTTTAGTTAAATAAGATAAATTACATTTTCTGCAACTAAAATAAAACAAAACTGAGTTTTATGTAAATGCACTATGTATTTGCATGGGAATCATGCAATAACAAATACATATTTCTTTTATTTAAAAAAAGTGCTCTGCATTTTTCCCATCACACATAAAATACACCCATGTGGAGCTGCGGGCGGCTGTTTATAGCATCAAGGAAGCAGTTAGGGATTAGGTGTCTTGCTCAAGGACACTGCACCACAGCCACCCTAGTTGTTAAAACTAAAAGAAACAGAACACTAACTTAAAAAACCAAGTATTAGTGTTTAGTTACTGTTAGTTACTAATAATAACTAAACAGCTGAAAGTAACAAGAGGCTAGCTAGAAGCTACAAATAGTAAAAGGCTGGCTAATAGCTAAAAAATATCAAAATATCTAGCTAAAAGCAGCAACAGTTTAGCCAAAAATAGCAGATCATTAGCTAAAAATTAAAATGGCAGAAGCTCAGCTAAAAAAGCATTTTCTTTAAAAATAAAAGTGAAAGTTGCTTTACACATACTCAATTCAGTTGAGTGGAAATTGTTGCCATTATGTGCGTAAGAAAATTCAACACTTTTTTTTGCAACATTATGTTGGCTAAAAGCTATATAATTAGCAGAACACCAGCTAAATGGTAAAAACAGCAAAACCACAAGCTAAAAGTAGCAATACACTATAGCTATAAGCTAAAAGAAGCAAAAAGTTGGGGAAAAACAAAAAACTTGTAACAAAAAAGTAAAAGTATCATAAAAATACCAAAAATGTTGAAGCAGATTTTGAAGGGATTTTTGAAGATACTGTAGAGACTTCAGTGTGTTTCTATGGGGAAAATATTTAATATTTTGAAAAGTGTAAATGCCACAAAGGTTAAAAAGTCACCCACCTTCTAAATGAGCTGATTTGATACATGGATGATTAAAGTGGCAGAAAGAATGCAGATGTAGTGAGAAAACAAAAAGATATACTTATTATTTAACAAAAATGAGTGTTTACAACCAGCTGCTGCTAAACTCGGGCATCTGTGTGAAAGTTCCTGTGAAATGCTTTTATTGTTTCAGAGGAAATGCATCATCGGGGCAGGAAAGGCTCACCATCACTGTCGATAAAGTCCTGCAGGGCTTTAAAGGAACCGGACTGCCGAGGCTCCTGGGGCTCCTCCTGGTCTTTCTGTAACATCCGGTACACATCAGAGTCCTCAATGCTGGTCAGGGTCCTGGGACTGAGCATTCAGAGACACAAAGATTCAGAAACATATAACTTCATACACAAATGTGCCCAAAATCTCCAACAAACATTTGAGGAGGCTGCAAAGTGCTGACACAGCTTTTCAACTAAACAAACACTACATACTAAAAGAGTAGTTTTAACTGTGATTTACAGGATGTTGATGCACAAAGAATGATTAGCATGTAAGTCTTGCAATGGACTAAAGTATATAATTAGAAACAGTTAAGAAATTCAACTAAAATGTGTTAAAAATGAAGTTTATCATTACTTCTTTTAAACTGTTAAAATGTAAATGTGATGCTGATCCTGAAGGTGGCACTACAGCAAAAGCAGACAGTTAATAAATATTTAAATCTTTTATAAAATACTCTAATTTTTAAGTTGAGCTACTGCTTCTCAGTAGACGCTAATTAGACACATAAAAATACTTGATCGATTTTAAAGTGAAAAGGTTAAGTTACCATTAGTGCAGTCATTTCAGTAAAAAATCTAAATATCACATGATTTTTTAAATATATATTGTGGCTTAAGTGTACCAATAGATAAATAAATTCATCACTTTATTTTTGAAATTGGTATTGATTATTTTCTTTACTTAGTGCTGAACTTTTTGTTTTTTTAGCATATATTCTCTTGGATGGTATTCAGAAAGATTATCGTTGAGTTTAACATTCAGTATCACTGAAATCAAACCACATCTCTTCTAAAAAACATTGCAGAAAAAACTTATCTGAGTGTTTTTAATGTGTTATAATTGAAATAAAGCGACTGAAATCAGTTTGTGCTTTCAGGTTTGTGTTCTGGACTATTTTTGGATCCGAGTGTTTCCTTGAACTGAATTGAACTGAATGTCTTTAGCATTTAAACAGGATTTGTTGCAGCACCTCTCAGGCTTGTGCTGAACCAGGCCTCGGATCTGGCCCTCCATGGCGTCCTGGATGTTGCCCGAGGAGTAGAGGCCTATGGGAGTGTTGTAGGCTGTGCTGACCACTTGACGCTTCTCGTCGATGTTGGCAGCCGCGACAAACGGCTGAGCTCTTCGGTTGTGCGCTGTGCCGATTGGTTTGGGTTGCTACAAGTCAAAGGAGGACGCAGATGCACATTTTTTATTTCATGAGAAAAATTATGCAAAGCATCAAGTCCACACTGAGAGTAAACATTAAAAAAAAATTCCCCACCTGCTGCTCTGCTTCCAGGTTTATTTTAAATGGATGAGCTCTCCCTTCATCTATCACGCGAGGAGACCATAGTCTGGATTCATTCCTGAGATTTTACACACACAGGTCACCTCAATATTACAGTTCACAACAAAAGAAATATCAGAAACTTCGTGTAATTAAATCCAAGTTAAACAGAACAGGGTCAATTTATCAATTTAATTAAAAATTAATTAAACTATTCCTCTAAACTGGGGTTGTTCAAAGACACATGTACAGCGGGTAAGATATTAATTGTTTATCATCTTTCAACATTTGTGTATTTTTTAAATTGTAACCTATCTGTGTGCATGCCTGTGTCAGTTTTCATACTAACCTTTCAACAGTGAGACTAAGCTGATTGCTGGCTTCTTTTATCTTGCTTTGAGCTTCACAGTGCAGCATGTTGGCAGCAGGGGCGCCTTCTATGGCCAGGACGACATCACCAGCACACAAGTTGGCACTGGACGCTTTACTACCAGGAGTGACCTGGACAGGGAGCAGGCGAGGAGAGTTAAAAGTAAGGAAAATATTTATCATATGTGAAGAAAACCTAATACAAATTAAAAGGAAAAAAAATCTGAATATTATAAAAAAAAACTGCAATAAATGCATATTCCACTGCTTTCTGTTCTATATGTCATGTTCAAAATATGTTTCGTGAATGACTCTCAGCTACTACTATGCCTCATTTTAGCTGAAAATCTGTGAAACTGACTTAAAGACATTTTCAAGTTGAATAATGTTGATTCGCGATGGCAGCCATCTTGAATTGACCTGATTTCAAAAGTTAATTACAGCCAATGAGTGGTCCATGAGATATGTTGGTTACATACCCACCCTCACACATACTCATAGTATGTTTTTTTTTATCCTCACAAGAACTTTGCATTGTCTTTCATTCATTTCTATAGCCTAACCCCCAGCCCATCACTGCTTCTTATAGGGCCTGGGCTTTGGGCCCCATAAGGAACAGTGAGTACACACACATACACCATGACATGGACAAAAACATGAGCGCTCCATTACATTACAGTACCTTCTAGAGCTCCCTGTCTTTCCTATAAATTCCTTTCAGATGGTACAGTTCCTGTGAACATTCTTGATCTGTTCTTCCTCACTGACACTTCATCTCCTTGTACAGTTTTCTCTGTCTGAATGGTTTTATTTCCTCCTGTTCGGATCGCAGCTTTATGGGATTTTCTTTCTCAGAGTCTCACCTGGCCTAAATATGTCTCTAAAATAATAAAAAAAAACTCAGACAGAAGTCAAACACAAGTGGTGACTGCTTTACGACTTAAATGTTCACTTTTTTTTAAAGAACATTCATGCCAGTAAAACAGCAGCTGCTGACTGGAGAAAACCCTGATGATGTCCTGGCTGCTTTTATTAAGCACACAGCCCATCTCTTGTCACAGCCATGGAGTAAGAACGTGTGCAGTGATGGCATCCAGATGGAATATGTACTCTGTTGGCCAAGACGTGATTAAGACAATCAAGAATCTTGATCGGGATCACAGAGAATACCTTGAAACCGAACCGAGCTCCTCCGCTGCAGGACTTGGCCTGGGATCAGTCACACTGCGTTACTGGACACAGCAAACTGAGCCGTTACAGTCGAACTGTGATTCGGTCATCTGCCTATAAATAACAGAGTTGGGGGTGTCATGCTGCCAAACAGGGAGCAGTAACTTACAGAGGAGCATTTGTTGAAGGGACTGTTTTACTGCTTCAGTGTCTGTGAACTGAATCTGTGAGTTTTTATTTCCACTTTGGCTCAGCTGTCATGTGATGCATATATAGAACCGCCGTTTTCCATCATTTTGTTTGGCTTTTTTTAACTGTTCATTCAAGTTTTTGTTTCTTCTTTATCTGGGTTTGTGACCCCCCACTCACCTCCTGATTTTCCATTTATCTTGTCTTTTCAATCTAAAGTCACTGCATGAGAGTGAAAGTTAAAATAAATTATTCCATCAAAAGGATTTCCTGAAGCACAGGTTGTTTGCAACCCATCAGGCTCTCTGGTACTTCTCCACAAACATGTTTGTCTGTTTAGTTGCTATGTTTAACATGCCTGGAACCAAAACTGTGTAGCTGTTCATCAAATTTTATACAGTCAGAGCAGATTTTGTTTTGACAGATGGTCTTAAAGAGGGAGAAAATCAAAGAAAACAGATCTAAGGTATACACTGTCCAAAAAACTTGGTACTTAACATAAAAAGTGTAAAAAAATCCAGTAAAGCATCAAAAACGTTGCTTTTACTGAAGAAGAAGTTGATTTTATTTTTCTTTTCTAACATCTTAGTTTTATACATCTAATAAATACAGTTATTAATAGAGAAAATAGCGTTTTTTACACTTCTGTGTTTTGTTTTTATGGCAAAGTTTGAATCAAATTTTCTCTCTTTGAAAGTGTGCCTTTAAATTGTCTTTTATTGTTACACTGTTTGGTATATGATTTATTTTACTTACAGGCTTTTCTTATTCTCACAATGCCAAGCTGCTGTCACAATACTAACTTCTCAGCTGCAAACTTACTTTTATTCTTTTCTAAACAATTCATTAATACGGGTAAAATACAACAAAAATAAAACAATCCACTTGAAACCTTTTTTTTTACATTTTACTTGTTATTATTCCTATTTATTTAAATTTTTATTGACTTTTTTATAATTGCACTTTGTTCAAAATTTGAAGTTTTTATTGTGCTAAAGAAATAAATATGATGTCAATGCCACATATTTCTTTTATGCTAATATTTTTGATTTAAATCAAATCATTTAACCTCCTAACACCCAAACTCTTGCTTTGCGTTGTCCACATATGTGGTGCCATGTCCTTTAAGGTGCTGACAACACATCTTCAGGACCTGCTGATGGGAGCTGCTGTTTGCCAAAGAGTTTGTGTAGGACATAAAGTCCTGGTTTAAATGTTTTTTGATGTGTTTCTGCAGAGAGAGAAAAAAAACCCAGCTCTCTCTCCTGATCTTTTTGTACAGAAAGACACTTCAAAGTTTGCTGTTTGCTGGAGCTGAAAAAGATGATTATCTCTCGTGTTTACTTTCCACGAGCAGCTGGGAGCACGGATGAGTCATAGAGACGAGGATGTTCCTGACCAAAAATGGCAGCAGGACACAGAGGAGTCAGTCGTGTTTGAATCAAGCTGCTGAACTCACTGCAGGAAAAGAAAAAAAAAACTTTTTTATTTTCTGCAGACACTGTTTAAAGTCCAACTTTCAGGTTTACAAACATTTCTTTTATTCCACAGCAGGCATCATTTATCCTGCATGTTTCCTCCAAGCTCCTCTCGTCTTTGATTTCCTGCCCATCTCCCTCATCACTGCTCTCATGTGGACCTTCTGAGGGTCCGCGAACACGACAGGTGGGACATTACTGCCAGTGTGGCCATCTAACTGCTTTTATTTAGTTCCTGAGGTCTTTCCCTAAATATAGACGAACACTGACCTCAACGGAGACGGATTACTGACGTCTTCTCGTTTTAGCTCTTCTGACTCGTGGGATTCAGCCCACAAGTGAATTTAAACACTGGAGGCATGGCCGCTGTTTGCTTTTTTTTATTTGTTGGGGGTAAAGAACAGCAGGGGGAGGGGAAAACAGTTGCAATGAGGAGTGACTGAAAGGTTTTTGTACATGCAGTATTTCTTTGATTATTTTTGATTTGGCCATTTTATCTTCACTAACAAACAGTTTTTATATCAGCTCATGCAGAGACTATTTTCTAAATCTTTACACCCTCATCAGTTTCATGTTAAATGGATTTTCAGCAGATACTATGGTTATATTTAAGAGCTAGGATATTAAAGTTTGTGATAAGCAGTGATGTACAGTTATAAACAGTTATGTTCATAACCGTTCCACAGTTCCACAGTTTAGCTGTCAATTTGAAGGAACTGAGATAATTGTCCAGTTTCATCACAACTCACTTCCTCAGCTTGAGTCTACACGGTTTCATTAGTTGTGTGGCTGCTCAGATCTTCTTTTCCAGGGAAACCCGACACAGCAATAGGCAAATAAGCGAAATAAAATTGCGGAAGCACTCACTATCCTCTGCCACAGTTTCCCAAAAAGCCACGGCTAAATCAATGCCACCTTTTCTCAGTTGGTTGGAGCCAGTAAATCGAGTCCATTTGGTCTGGTTCCTTCTGAATTCTGACATTAGTCAACAAATACTTCATCATTGGCAGTGAGATTTAAAAAAAAATGTCTGAAGGGTGCTCCATACAAACTCTAACATACTAATGATTGACGTCACTTTCTGGCCAATCAATAGCCTGAAGTCTGATCAGCTTCAGCTTTTTTTGGCTCACTTGGAACCTCAGCAGATACAAGAACCAAACATGAAGCTGACAGGATCACCTAATGGAAAGACTCCTGAGAGGAGCCCAAAGGAAAAAAAAAAAGGCCAAAACAGATTAATGCGCTTGATCTGATAAAGACTCATTTCTACAGCTTCCCCTTTTCTAATGCTCCAAAATAACTTTAAAGGATGAACAAGTCAATAAACATTTTACAAATTTGGACTGTGAGACGTTATTTTAAATTACCACAGTTTATGTAATTAGTTCCTTTGTGGTTCTGATGTTGGGTTATAGTTTGCATCAACAGGAAATGCCCCATTCATTCCAGGAAAGGATAATTTCCATGACATATGCAGATAAAGACAACTTACAGTTGGTCTCTTTCTGTTGAAATAATTTGATTTGATTGATTCAAAACTTAAAAAAACAAGGTTTGTTACATGAGTGTTGTTTCTCAGCTTACGAGTGTGAAGACTATAAGCTAGAAGATGCTGTGAGTTAAGTCAAAGTTGATTTTTACTTTTCCCCTCCTGCACAGCTGAACGTCACATCTAACATAACGAAACACTGTCACATCATTCCAGTTAATTACAAATCTATTCTTCTCTGTGTTGACTCAGCTGTCAGCACCAGTGTCCTGTCAGAACGCTGCCTGTGGAGGTCTCAGTGCTTCTTTTCTCTCTGTTTGGTCAGATGTCATGTTTTTCACTAGGTTTCAGGGAGAAATCCAACTCATGCTTCTTTGCAGAGTTTTCTTTCTTTTTTTTTATACAAATATTTTCCATGCTTATGAATTCCTCCCCGCTGAAACGTGCATGTGTGCGTGCCAGAGTACAATGTAAGCTGCTATTTGTATCTAAGCCCAGGCACAGGTGCGCACTCCACAACACAACAGAGGTTTCTAAAATGAACTCTCCAGTTGAGGCAAAGTTGACGGTAAAACACATTGTGATATTTTGGGATATTCGGCCAACAGAAAACCCCAGATTAGAAAGAAGAAAATATAGAAGGAGTCATGAAACAGATGAAAAACTTTGTTGTAATGGAGCAGCCTGAAATAAATCTTTAACATTTATCTTGTGTCTCACAGAAGTCAGCTGACATCACTCACCCTGGAGATGGTCAGGGGCTGGTTGAAGTCCTTTCCTCCTGTCAGGCGGAAACCCCAGGGGGGAGGCCCGTCCAGCACAACATTTAGTGGCATGACCCCCTTTTTTTTCTTTCTTTTTTAGATTTCCCAGCTGTTGAAACAACAGCGGACAGTAAAGTGCACCCTGTCCAGATCACAGTTAAAGAGCAGAGAAGTTTAAAAGTGATGAAGATTTTGAACCCTCAGGAGGGGGGGTGCAGAGGGAGGAGAATGGAAAAAAGCCCACCCCATGAGTGAGGTAATTGGTCAGATTTTGGGAACAGATCATCCGTCTCTATTAGCACTACAGCACACTTAATTCTGCTATAAGACATGTTCTGATTTCCTCTGTTCTCTGTACAAATCTCTGCAAACAGAAACCAAAGTTGTCGCCTCTTATTTGAAGCTCAGTTTTGTAATGTTTTGAGTTAGGAGCCTCCTTTTGGGCTCTGAGACTCTGCTCACCTACAGGGACGCTCGTAAACAGGGAGAAGATGGAAACCAGCCTCTGTCAGAAGCCAGCCAGCACCAGCGCTTCTCCTCTCTGGTCTCTCTGGCCTCGTCTTGTTCGGCTCACCGGGTATTTGCTGCTCATCTCCTTATTTGGTCTGAAGGCAAAGCTCCTCTCTGAGGCCCTGAAGGTCTCATGAGCACATTCCAGCCACTATTGATCTGGATGAGAAGCCAGACTTCTGACCCACTGGGTATGATGGTAAACCAGTTTAGATCAATTCTGTCTTCTGCTTGAGTTCATCAGTTAGTGCGGTCCTAAACGTAACATCATCCAAAGGACCGCTGACTGCTTCCAAAATAAAAATAATTCATGACAAAATCCTATTTCTCTGCTCATTACATGTTTTTAAATCTACACATCAGATTAAAAGATTATGCATTACAGTAATCAGAAACATGGTCTCTTCTGCTTTCCTTTTCTGTATTGTTAGCTTTACTTCCTGTTTTATTTTGGTGGAACCTGTCCTGCTCAGACACACCTGCTCTCTGTTTGCTAATGGCTAAAGTTGTTCATTCATTGTTAGATGTCTTAGTGTTCTTTGTTCTCTGTTAGCTTCTCATCCATGTACTGTGTTTATATGTATGACTAGTTTTTGCTCTGAAGGAAAAAATAAAAAGTCTAGTATTCAAATTTTCATACCGATTCTTGCAAAAATTATTTCACACTTTTTTTTACACCTTTACACTGCTATTTACATAGAATTTTATTGATTGTTGCAACTGAAAATGGCAGCAGCAGGTAGCTGTAGCACTTTAAGGCAACCTGGGAGCATTTTTTTAGCAGGTGTATCATAATATTTATGCTGAAATAACCACGTAATGCAGAATTAACAGTGGTGTAAAGATTTAGGAAATAGTTTTTCATGAACTGCAGTTCAGATGTTAGCTCGTTTTCTAAATGGTGCATTTTATTTGTACACAAAGATTTCTGAGTTATAAGCAACAATAAAATAATTTAAAAAAATAAACTGGAAAGTTAGACTTTCATCACAGAAAGTCAGACAATCCAAACATTCCCAACCTCAAGATCCAATATGATCATTGTAAAATTAACGACAGCTGCAATGATAAAAGTTTTATTTCTGCTTGTTGATTTGTATCTCTGTAATTTAGACGTACTCTTTAACCACTGTTAGTGAACATGAGAAATATGCACATTTTCAACTTGTATCACTAATACTAGTAGGCCGTGTTACTGAACACAACAATTAAATCAGTCTGGATTTCCAAGTTCAATCTGCACTGATTGGATTAAATCTGGTCATTCACCAATAAGCATTTTAATTTCCAATGGAAAACAGTTAAAAACTCTTTTTTCTACAGCGGCAGTCCTGCCTCCTTCAGTGTGCTCCACAGCTACAATGTAGCTTACCACCATCAGTGTGTGAATATGTCTGTATGAATAGATGAATGATTGAAGTGCAAAGCGCTTTGGAGTCCATATGAACTCGATAAAGCGATATATGAGTTCAAGCCAAAAAGGTTGTTGAAAGAGCTGCTAACAACACATAAGATAAGATTTCATCACATCTTTTTCACAGAATCCACATTCAGATAATCCACTTTAAAGAAGAGTAGATCTCTCTTACTGTCTGCCACATTTACTCTTCATTTGGGTCATACACTAACCCATAACACCATGATACTTTGTGTCATGGTCCAATTAAGACATCCAGTTGGGAGCTGTTGGATCTGCGGCATAAAGTGCCATAAAGTGGAATAACACCTACAGTTCCTTGGGTCTGGCTTGAAAATATTGATCAAAGTTGTTATTTTTTTTACAAGGCACCAGCTTGTTTTCAACTAGGATGAATATATATATTTTTTCTATTTCTCATGATGAAGATAAACATAATTTTTAAAACAGTATACTGAACTGCAAGTCCAGCCTTTTTGTTCAACCAACTTTCAAATATCGCTCTTCCAGCTCAATCCTCTCGTCCTAATACAGTCACATTTAGAAAAGACCATGATGAGGATGGCAAAAAGCCAAATATATAGTTTGAAATGGCAAAAGTCCAATGAATTGCAACACAAAGGTCTAGATTTGATTATTTATGCCTATGGCTCAGATTCAGCAAGTTACTGTTGGGCTATTTCCTAAGATCCTTTGTGCTTGAGGGCTTCAGTACATTGGCTTGATCCAGCAAACCAAAAACTGCTACACCCAGAACTACAAAACCAAAAGAAATACACTAAAAAAGTCTACAAGATAATTATTTTTATTGTGTTGGTGGTCTGTTTAAACCAACATTTCACCTTCCACTCGTTGACACACTGCAGCTTTTTACTGCACACAGTTAATTTAAATAAAAAAAGAGAAATGTCCTTAGATAACCTTTGTGCTTAGTATTAGCATCTACAGATTACCTTTATGATACTTTTATAAGTTTCAATTTCATTCATCAATGTTTACCTATTAAGCTAAAAACAATTAAATCGAAAATAGATGTCATCTACCAGCTGGATTTTATTAGCAATACAGCTTCATAAAATCATTCAGAAATGCTACAGTGTTGTAGAAATACTTCAGGTCCAGTAATGGGAGATCAATTGAATATCATATACAATTTAATATTTTTTCTTACAAGTGACAACATATTGAAAGTCAAATGTTTTCAGCCCACATGTTTGTATGCTCAAACCCAAAACTTACTGAATGTTAAATCACTGAAGAGTTTATGTCCTCTACACGCTATCATACATCTACATAGTGTTGTCTAGACTACTTAAATGATTATTTTTTGCATCACAAAAGAGGTTTACATGTACATGGCTATTAAATAAATGAGTTGGATGTAAGGCAGCAAACTCCAACTCAGCCTACAGTAAATTCAATTTAAATCCCTCAGTGACGTTTAAAAGGTTAAAAGATGAAATTAAATTAGGCCCCAAAGATGAAGAAAATGTGAAGAAAGAGAAGAAACCAAATGGGATGGTGGGTGAGGAAAAAAGCTGACTTTATGAAGCAAGTGATTGCTGGTCGTATTACAGCTCTTATACATAAAAAAGGCTTACAAAAACACCACAAAAGTACACGCAGAAAGTTCTGACAGCAGGTGAGGGTGAATGACAGGGAGTGACGTGACTGATGAACGAGAACACAACTTAAGGTGCTTTAGCAATAGTTTTGTCAGTGTCCATTCTTCGTAAAATGAAAAAAAAAAGAACAAAAACAAGACAAAGATGCAGGCTGTGTTCGCTTAAAGCTGCAAGCTGAGTTGGAAAAATACCCCACGCATGAACGATGCACTTCCTGCTCTGACAGCAGGGTCAAAATGTGCAGTTACATAAAAGCAGTTTTTCCATCAAACTGCTCTCTCGCTGTAGCTGACATGCATTCCACGTTGCACACCTGACAGTATTTTCCCCATCAGCCTGCAGGTTAGCGGTCTCTTTTAGAACCGAACCGCACTACGATCCGAATACACTATAAGAACACAGCTTCAAATGTAAATAAGATGCCGATGTAGACAAAACAAAACAATAAATGTGGTATTCATCATTTCTAACATAACCTAAACAACAGTTTGATCAACAGTTCATCGTCTAATAAATATAACACCTAAAAGGTAAGCATTGTTGCTGCATACACTTTCCAAACGTGACAACATCTCCTGAAGTCCCGCAGTCAGAGTAACAGAGAGTTAAATCTGAGGTGGAATATAGAATAAAACCGTACATGAGTTTGTGTCAACATATTGTTAAAGTGCATCAATCTTAGGGCTGCACAATTTATCGAAAACTCGTCATTATTGCAATATCAGTGCGTGAAATTAAAATAATTAAATAAAAAAAATGGCTGGTGTGATTATGAGATTTGTTTCTAAATAATGACAGTGGTTTAGAGGGTTGTGAGGATTATGGTGACAGACGAAATGTGGCTTAATTGCAACTGATATCGTCATGTTTAATGATAATATCACATTTTCTATGATCGTGCAGCCCTAATGTGAGAATGATCGACCAAAGTGGTGCAGAATTTTGTCATTTATCAGCTAAATTAAACAACTGTTTATTTATGCTGCAAACCTAAATAACCAACATAAACCCTTAGTTACAGATAAGATTAATACATGCTGTTTATTATACATGTGTGAAGTGTCATCATGATCCAACAGGTCAGCTGGAACGACAATCCTGACACAATACTGTCTTTTAAACTCGTCCCACTGAAAGACACTGGGAAGATTTCCAAACTCAATAAAATTACCTGCAAGTCAAATCAGTTTTGAACTTCAGTAAAAACAAAAACAAAAACAAACAAACGAAAAGAAAACTGTGATCTTTGTGATCTTACTGCCCTTAAAAACTGCGAAAATAGAAAGCATCACTGCGGTCCTTCAACATCCTTCTGTCATCGTCAAAGGGTAAATGTCACTGACTGGAGCACAACGTTTTAGATTCTCCATAATAGAAAAATAAATGTAAAAAGACAAGATTTAGAAAAAACAGTTTGATCTCATAGAAGTCTTCCGATAAAGTTGGCGAGTTAGAGCTAAGGAGTCTGCCTGCGTGACACAGACAGGTCACACATAGATGCAGATACTAAGTGTGCTGCAGCCTCAGGTCTCTGGTGGTGGTCTGTGGCTGCTGTGCTGACGGCGGTAAACGTGTCACAGAAAGAGGGCGGGGCCTACGGAGGGGGCGGCGGGGCGGAGCCTGGAATCATTATAGCTGCTTCACGTAGTTTCCTGGGAAGGTTCCGAACAACTTGCTCCTTCGAGAGGTCCCTTTAAAAAAACGAAAGGAGATGATCAGACAGTGGCTGACAGTGAGCTGCAGCTGCAGCAGACTGAAAACCTAGAATTAGAAAATCTATAATTAAAGTTTCTATAAATACATTAAAAGACACAATTTTAAAAAGACAAAGTCTAAGTAGTTTTATAATATCCTTTCAAAGCTATAGTTTTCAGAAAACACTCAGGAACTGTCAATGCCCATTAAAAAATGTTTTTTGTATTTAAACAAAAGATTTAGTAAAACCTTTAAAACTGACTTTTACTTTATTTTGTTCATGATCATAAACAGTTTGTGTGAGGTGAAAAATAACATAAGCCTTGGTAGAATAACAGCAGCTAAGTGTCAACTGTGAAAATGCTGAATGTGAGGTTAAAAATCTGTGGTGGAACAATACTGACCTCTTGTGGTTTCACTGTTTACTACATGATTTACTTCTAAACATATTCTGTGCATAAAAAGGAAGTTTATTATAAACTAATATTTAAGTTATCTGTTTTTAAAAGGATTATCTAACTGTTGTGTCTGAGCTAGTTATAAAAAAATTTTCTAGCCAGTTGGGAGACGGTCATTTAAATTTATTTTTCCTGTTGTTTTTATGCCCTGCAGGCTGAGTTTTTTTGAAAATGACAAACAAACAAAAACAAGCTGAAATGAATGGATTTGTAAACCCGGCAAATTTATAATTTTTGGTATTTGGTTGTAAAAATTAACTGACTTCACTACAAGAACTGATGAATATAGTTTGTAACTAGCAAGACGTTAGCTGTAAAGCACTAAATATCCTAATTTATTCACAGCTTTTTACTGCTGTATTTTTCAAGCTAATTTTTAGTGGATCTTTAAACTTAACATGATACGTGATATTTTGTTTCATTCTGAATGTAGAATACAGATACAGTAAGTTTGTTTCCAGAGCAGGCCACATATTACTTACTAATCAGACATACAGAGAAGTGACATGAATGTCTCAACAGTGTGTCAGTAAAAAATTACATTTCACTACAACTATATGCATTTTTTAGGGGTGCAACAATACATGTACCGGTATCGAACCGTTCAATACAGTGCTTTAGGTTCAATACACACTTGTATCGAACAATACAGATTTTTAAAATTTATTT
>JAUBOC010000127.1:11517469-11528433 GCA_032275365.1 Anablepsoides cearensis | reverse complement strand
GCTGTTTGCGTCTTCTCAGTTATTCCAGTAACGTGACGAGAATTAAATTTCTTTCTCTACGTCTCCAGACAGCAGTATCATCGCCAAAACTAGTTTATATGACAGAATAATTACAACTTTCCTGATAGTATCAACGCGTTCCTGATAACTTCTCTCCATTATCCATAGATGTGTGGACCCTGCAAATTTAGCGACTTTTACATCCTGTTTACTACGCACATGCGTCTGAAGTAACTGATTCGCTTCAAGCCAGTTGATAGAAACACGTCTGATTCGCATTTCTTTGTTTTTTCCTTTTTGCGAAATTGTTCAAATTCGCTCAAAATTCGAATTAAATTTGGATGGAAACACGGCTTATGAGGTGAGAAGATTGTCAGACTGTACAGCAGCATATTCAGTCATGTTGGCTTTTCCCTTTACACACTACTCATGGTTGTTCTTCAGGTTTTCTAAAGAATGAATTTAATTTGTAACATTTCAGATCAAAGAGAAGACGCAAACACAAATGGTTCTGAGGCGTATCAATATACTGTATTTGTAGTAGATCTACAGGATCAAGCTTTTCCTCCTCTTATTGCAGGAGCTCTAGAATGCAGCTTAGAGACTGCGGTAATTGGTCAAACAGCAGTCTTATCCCGGTGGTCAACATCTGCTGTGGTGAGCCAAACTATTTTCCAAACCATTGCAGTGATTCAAAACCAGTGTGTCAATAATACTGTAGTGTCAGGTTTGAGGAATTTTTCTCTTACATGTCTGGTGAATCTTTCTCACGGTCGCCGTCTCTGGCTCGGAGCTGAAGGAGGGATGGCATGGGTGGAGGTGGTGGAGGCACAGGAGATGGCAAAAGCTCCCGAGTTCCCAGCTGGCCTCCGTTGTCCGAGGGGCTTTTGGACAGAGGCCTGTACGTGTGTGTCCGAGGAGGTGGGTGGGCCATGGTGACGCTGGATGACAGGCTGTGGTCGTCTGTTAGGGACAGAATGGAGACAGTGGAGGAAGAAGTGATGAAGGCAGTGGGCCAGAGAGGAGGAGGGCATATGGGGTTAGAAGGAAATCAATTGTTGAATTAATTTCTGCGACATCAGGAGAAAGTCTCACCGCTGTTTATGAAAGCATATGTTGCACTGTATGTGTCAGAATAGTCATCATCTGCAGAAGAAGGGTAAAAAGACTCACTGGGATTCATGCACAGGAAGCACAAAAACTACAAATACCTGGGACAGCTGGTCAACTGGAAATTAACACCATTACAAAGTAGTTTTCAATACTACAAACCTAAAGCAGTTCTCTAAGAGAATAACTTTTAAAGAACATACAAGTAATGGGTGTATTAAAGCTTAACAAAATAGAACTTGACTCAAATGTTTGTCAACCGCATGATACTTAATTAGGCCAACCCCACTCCCCTCCCAAAACAAATAAAAAAATAAAATTTGGACTGCATTCCCTTAGTGGGGTGGCTTAGGATTGACCATAGCAAATTGCATGCTGATTGGCTGAAATATGTGGATGTTAGAGCCAAACGTATGTCATCGGCGTGATGTGTAATTAGGCCACGCCCCACAAATTGTATTGCATACCTGTAGTGGGGTGGATTAGGATCGACAATAGCAAATTTGGTGCAGATTGGCTGAAGTATGTGAAACATAGAGCCGAATATGTCAACAGCGTGATGTCTGACTTTGTTGCACCGCCGTGACCACGCCGTTTAACAAAAAGTCTTTGTGCTTGAAAACAAGTGAGATCAAGTTCTTATCTGTGTTCTGACTCAATTTGTTGCTGATTAGGTCCAGAGGGTCACAGATGGAGTTTTCCAAGCCAAAGAAAAGGTCACTTCCAGTTATCAGGGGCGGAGCTTTGATGATGTCATTTGACCACATGGTATGGTCCAGTATGTATCATGGATGACTCATACCAGGTTTGGTGTATTTTAGCCTTTCTATGTGAAAGTTACAGCTTTCTGAAATTGTAACGAACAGACGGACAGAGAGCATTTCTAAGTCCTTCGCCTCGACAACAGGGGACAATTACAGGGATTTTGTGTCTATGTGTGTGTGTATGTCTGTGTGTGTTTTGTATTTACTGTCATAAAAGGAAGCCTGAACGATTAAGAACAATCAGGCCTTGTGCTGACGGAGCAACTCTGTTAGAGCTGATTTCCCTGGACAGCTCTGTGTCCATTAGAGGTTCTCCTCTGTTTCTTCTCTGCTGCAGACCCGCTCACTCACATCTAATGAGTCCTGGCTCTAACGTTGTGTGAGTCTTTTGGTTTAACGAGAACTGACATGCACAGTGCTCAGAGACGCACGCAAATTTACGAACTGCATGCACACAATCATCCAATCACAGAGCATTAAGGGACTTTTCAGATTTGCAGCGAGGTTCAGTGCTGCCGTACCTGCTTTGTGGACTTTGTGAATCTGTTTGAACATCGTTTTGTACCAGTCTTTGGGTCTGTCCACTGTCTGTGGGGAAAAAAAAATCATTAAGGTTTATGTACTGTAAAATGGAAAAAACTGCTACGTTTAGGTTGGAAAGTGTGAAACCTTTCACCATTTTACAGATAATTAGTAAGCTGAGGATAAACACTTAATGGTTTTAGTAATTCACACTTTACTAAGATAATTCAACCATGTTTAGACACGAAGAAATGATTCATAAAATGTTTGTTTTTCCTAGTCGGGAGACATGCTGCACTTGTTCTGGAAAATAAATTGAATGATTTAAGCACCTTCCCTTAAATCTCTTTAATCATAGTGTTTAAATGTTGGGATTTGAACTTAAATCTTTCCTCATGCATTAAATAAACCTTTAAAATACATCTCTGCTCATAAAAATGTCAACCAATTATTTTTTCTCATGAGCATAAATGTGAAATGTGTCTTCATGACTTTAGCCTTTTATAACCATCATTCACAAAAAGTACAGATGTAAATTAACAGATTTCTGCTCACTTTAGTCTTTGAATAAAATGAGAAATGCAAACTAAAAGGTCATAAAAATTACAAAATGTTTTTACCTGAAACATAGCTCTAGTTTTTTGTAAAGAAGTAGCTAAAAGAGAACATTACAAACCAAAACAATAATCACTTTATCAATTAGTTTTAACATGAGTGCTTTCACCAATCAGTATCAACAGTTTTAGTTTTGCACTCTAAACTGAAAACTTAGCAGCAGTGTTGCTACAAAACCAAAGCATGGAGTCACATTCTTGTGCCAGAAAACAAAAATGCTGGTCTTTGTGCAAACAGTATAGATTTATCGGCCACTTAAAAAAAGAAAAAAAAAAAGAACTATCAAATGGCAGAGAGACTTAATCCTCTCTTTATTCAGTAACACTGAACACTGGACTCCGGTCAGAACAAGCAAGCAGAGAGAGATTGTGTGAATGTGAGTGTAGCACTGGCACAGACCAGAGACGGGCCAATTACCGCTTCATTCTCCACGGTTACCAAACTGAGTGGCCACAAAAATCTCTGTCTGCTCACAACAAGAAGCATCTGTGTTTTTGTTTTAACTCTTTTTTTATTATTTCAGTGTCTGTCTTTGCTTCCATTGCTCATCTTTCTCTCCCTTTTTACTCCTGGTTTCAACCTTTTGTTTTTACGTCTGTAATTCAGCACGTCTTACTTTTAAAAGCTTCTGGTCAAGAAGCAGACAACTTTGTGAAGTGTTATAACATTCAAAGTGGAGACAGAACACAGTCACGCACTCTTTTAAACAAGCAAGGAGCAAGCTCGCCTTTATCCCCCAACACAGAGCGGTGGGAAAAACGACATACTGAAATAGTGACAGTCAGAGAGAGAAAGAGCTTTTAATGTGGGGTCAAAAGCTGCTGACAGCTGAAAGTAATCCCCCTCTCGTAAACATGATCACATATTAGGACGGTCTAAAATGGATCAAAAGACACTCGTGTCACGCTAAACACAGAGCTCTGTTGAAAAGATGTGTTGAGTTTGGTGTACGTTTAACCTCACCGTGCGAATGGCAATAGGGATGCCTGATTCATCCACGGGGCCGATGCCTTCATAATGCGGTGCTTTGATGACGGACACTTTTGTTTCTTCCTCTGAAAATCGAGCAATGGGCACAGAGCTCCTGACGCTGGTGAGGCCTGAAACCACTGACTCCCTGGTGAATGACTCACTGCCCTCTAAACAACACACAGAGAAAAAGGCAGCTTATTTTTATCTATTCATTTAGTTAGGTTTCAGTTTTGTATTGGAGAAGAGGCATATGGTACAGTATTAAATTTTATTTTTAACAAAAAAGAAAGTTTTGCTTCATATACTCAACTATAGATATAGCTGTGATGACAAAATACTTCAAAAGTTGACAGAATATTCTCAGTGTCTATACTGTAAAAAAAGCAATGTTTTTTAACTGGAGGCCTATTGAGGCCATATTAGGCCTTTATACCATTTCATTTGTCCAACAAAGAAATAAATTATTAAGAAATCAAACAATCTAACACAGCAAGGGATTTGATTGCTCACAGCAAGTGATCAAACTGGATTCGGATGACAAAACACAGTAGCAATAAAACCTGCTGCAGAGCCTGGAACATATTGCTCAACACCACTTCAAAAACAAACAGGACGGCAAAAAAGGCAGCAGCAATTAAACAACACAAAACAAGCAATAAAAAAAGATCAGCAATAATTATGAGAAATCTGACCAAAGGTTGCCATTCATGCTGTCTGATATTTAAAAAAAAACAATTGTTGGGAAATGTGTTATGACCCTTGATATCAATGTTTTTCACAAAGAGTCATTTCACTTCAGTAAATTTACATTCTGAAAAATAAAGCTTCATTTATTTGGTAAATTCTGGATCATGAGTCATTTGCAACTCTTGCCTGTAGCTTTGTTAAGAAGAAGTCGTAAGTCACATGAAGAAGTTAACGCTAAAATGCAAAGACTGGTTGCTGAAAAAGCAGGTAACAACAACAGCAAAGTGACAACAAACAGAGGCTCACCTGAGCTCCTGCTCTGTCTCTGTAGGCCAATGTGGAGTGAGGCAGGGGGTGACGGATACGATGGGGGGGACATGGGCCTCGGTGGATGGCTAGTACCTCCATTCATGGCGTGAGAGAGAACCTGGCCCTAGGAATAACCCACAAGCCACAAACAAGGGCAATAAGATATCATTAATTTAAGTAAACCAATAAATATTTAAACCATCTCACAGATCTAAAATTTTAAATAAAATGTGAATATAAAATAAATAACAACCAGTCCTAAATAATCAAACTATTTAAAACATTCTGCTATGTAAATAAAACAGCAAAAGCAAACCCTGTACCCTGTATAATAAATTAACTTATAAAGATTTAGAGGAAGTGCTTAATTAGAATTGTCTAAAGAAATTGTTAGTAAGGTAATGGGGAACTAATTTTACTTTATTTCAAAACAGATACAAATGTTTGCTAATGCTAACAGTAAACAAAGAGAGTTCATTCCCAAACAAATGATTAAGAATTA
Source organism: Anablepsoides cearensis (assembly GCA_032275365.1). NCBI lineage: Eukaryota > Metazoa > Chordata > Actinopteri > Cyprinodontiformes > Rivulidae > Anablepsoides > Anablepsoides cearensis. The sequence continues at coordinate 11,522,952 of JAUBOC010000127.1, read as the reverse complement.
GTTGACAAGCACAAGACGGCAGACATGGTATAACCAGAATGGGAAAGGTTGTGACATTATCCCCATTCAATATGACATAAAATAAATTATTTACAAATACACTTTAAGGCTTGAAGGTTAACAGCATTAATTCATGGTGAGAAAAATCAAGGTAAGGCAACGTAAAACTGGTAAAATAAAAAATGTTCTCAGCAATATGAACATTTTTTGATGGAACTTTGAGGGGAAAAAAAGTTTTGCAAGTGATCAAGTCAAACCAAGACTTAAAACTTACTGCGATAATAAACGACTGTAAGACGGGTTTTAACAGTTTCATGTTGCTTTTGTGAGAAAATAATTTCTTGGTTGGAGAACCAATCCAAAAAAAAATAAAACTATGACCCGGGACAACAGATTCAAACCTAATTGCTTTGTAAATGTCAAAGTAAAGCAGTATTAATCAAAATGAACGTTTGAATGGCAGCCTCCTGTAACTGGAAATCCAATATGAACATGCCGTTTCATGCCATAAATAACAAACATAAAGTTATTTGTTAGGGAGCAGGTTTTTAGCTTGTATATTGACATGTCGCATCTAAAATAAAAATGTTTAATAGGGCTGATGTCAACAAAATAAATTCTCCACCAGGCACAAACAAAAGGGCTGTGCCTGTTGTACAAGCACACAAACAATGAAAAGCTACCAGTGACCTCACAAAAGTAAACACAGTGGCCTACAAAGAGGGCCGTTTTGCTGATTGTTGGGTGAAAATGCTTGCGATCGTTAGGAAAACGGCTGCGCCGAGCAGTTCATTTCTGTGTCACAGACCTGCCAGTTCTGTCTGCTGAGATAGTGCAAAAGATCTTTTTAAGATGTCATAGGAGCTGAGCAGAAAGCAGTATCTAAATAGATCTGGAGCCCAGAGACCAGTGCTCTGCAGTAAACCTCAGGATCTCATTTTTCTCTCTGACTTTGTCCAGGTTAATATTGCTTTTCCGAAAAGACACGAGATTTGAATTCACCACACTCATTTGCTTTAACATTGTTACCCAACTGACCAGGCACATACTGCGTAACAATTCAGGTCAGTTTTAACTTTTAGTTATAAAAAAAACTTTTTACTGGAAATGTCCTTTTTTGACCCATGAATTGGGTTGTGACATTGGCGTCACATAAAAATTTAAGTATGACCGTCTGATGTTGCTAAATTCCCAACATAGCATATTTTTTCCATCACTTGAGGACTTAGGTTAAAAACAATGAAAATAGTACCTCTTTTCATTTAACATACAGTCTAATTAGAGAAAGAAACAGAAACAAAAGGCAAAAGAGACAGAAACGTAAAGAAGCTGACAAAGACAATAAGCTCTACTGAATACAGATGGACAATACAGACAGTGCTCAGGTGCATCTCAGTTGATGGTTAGTTAAATAAAAAAAAAGTGTTATGTTTAACCAATAAAAGGAGAAGGGGGGAGAGTGGGAACGATTTTTTAATGTAATGATGTGTGTTAAAGAGGTGACTTGTACGGATAATTACATTAGTGACAGTGGCTGCTGTGGCAGTGGAGCCCACAGAGGTTGTTAGCGCATCATCAGGCCCAGCAGTGGATGTGTAGGCAGAGGCATGGCTGAGTGTGGGCGACGGCGTGGGTGAGGCGCCGGGTGAGTCCAGGCTACAGATCTGCAGCTCATCCATCAGACCTGCCGTAGACGACGAGTAGTGGCTGAGCGCCGACACAGTCACAGGAGAAGCTGCGGGTGACACGCTGCCACCGACGCTCGTGCTGCTGACGGTGGTAAGGCTCGGACTGCTGATAGCACCAGCTTTGATAACGGCTCCGCTAGGAACATACGGGGCGGGCGACAGAGTCTTGGGCATTAGGCTTGACAGGTAGTCGAGGGATTCAGAGCTCTGGCAGCGATAGGGGGAGTGCCGTGCTGAAGGGTCAGGGGAAGGAGGCCCCTGGTGTTGGGAGTAAGAAGGGATTGATAGGAGAGGGAGGAGAGGAGGCGAATGCTTAGTTATATCAAATATTAGCCACACTGTCGAAAGGGATGTGTGAAAACAACATGAAAGCTTGGCAGATGGTGATATCAAACTGTTACATATGGCTGCAGCATCAGAAACAAACAATGCTATAAATCAGAGCCCTCATTAATCCAACATCAGTACTAATCAGCAAAATGACTTTTTTTCCCCAATAACAGTGACATAAAGTACCTAAAGCATTTGGTTATTTTTACACATAAAGTACACATTTACACAAATATAAAATTCTGTTTTGTTGGTCAGAAGAAAGCATCAAAACTGACCAACTAAAGGGCAACAGACACTTGTAGCAACTAACATGCATTAAATAAACGCCGGTGTCAGACTGTCAAGAGACAAAGAGCACTCATCAGCTATGCTCTGTAATTTTAGCAAAGCACATTTACAGTCTCTCGTGCATGTTTTAATGTCAAATGATTTGCTCCAACTTATGTGTAAACCCTTAAGACCCTGTTGAGGTTTCCCAGATACAAGCTTATATTGTACTGCGATGGCTTGTAGTGAAGGAATGCTGCGTGTTGCTTCTCTGGTTAAATTACACAATCATTTATGTACCAGGAGTTCTGCAGGCGAAGGTCTTGGTGGAACTGCAGGAGGAGGTCTTGACATCTCCACCTGGCACGAAGCTGAAGTTTGGGTCTGATCTGGGATCTTGGCTTCCACGCTTGGGTTTGACATCAACGACGCTGGCTTTTTAAGATGCTCTTTGCCGAGGTGTGCAGAAAGTGAAGTGGTCTGTGATGGGGGTTGAGGAGGGACTGGACAGTTTGGTGGAGGTGGGGAAGTTTGGGGAGGAGAGAGTGTGGTTTGGGTCTTGGACTGATCTTTGGCTTCAAAGTTAGGATGAGCAGGAGGGTCGGGAATAGTGACAGGGGTTAGTTTAAGGGAAGAAACTTTACGTTTCTGAGTATTAGCAGTGGCAGATGCACTGAAGTCGCTCACATCGTTGGGAACGGTGGACTGATGAACCGGTTGGACTGAGTTTGCGCTCGTCTTTGAGTAGGAGTAAGAAGACATGCTGCTAACTGTGTAGGATTTTTTCAAAACTGCTTCGTCATTCTTAGTGAGCGTTAATTTCCCGGGACTCAGGTCATTAACCAGATTAATGAGAGAGCTGTAGTCTGGCGGTTCGGTGCCAGTGGGCAAAAAGTGAAAACTCTCTCTCCTGGGGGGTGGCAGAGGTAAGGGACTGACAACCTTGTTAGCCAACCAGAAGCAGCAGCCAGTGTAAGTTCAAACAACAGCAAAAACAAAAACAAAAAATATCATCAGCGCAAAGCTCAACATTATGCTGTTCCAAGAATGTGCCTATAAGTAAAGCAGTTTTTTTGTAGGCTATCTATTAATCACAGCCATTACAAAGAAAGTTTTTTTCACTATACTGAATTTTACTAATTAGTAAGACCAAAACACATAGTAAAGTAATATGATTCACTTATTTAAAATCTTGGCAGTACATCAAAAAGTAAGATAAATGTTAACCTTGGTCAGTGTGATGCATGAGATATTTCACCTGTGTGGGTGACTTTTTGTCCTGCAGGTTGGGTCTGACGCTTCGGAAACCTTTAGCGGCAAGTGACGAGCTGTTAGCATCTCCATTTTTAAGACCATCGTTTACGCTGTGAGATCGCCAGGAATCTGGAACAAAAATGTGTTAAAACCAACATCATATTTTGAACTGTTCGTTTAACTTGGCTTTGTTGATTTTATAGTTTTTATTTCTTACCATGTTCTGATGAGTGTAACTCTGTTCCTGTCGAAAAACAAAAATAGACAATGTCTCAGACAAATGTCAAATCATTTCTGCACATACTGTACATAATATATTTTATAATAGATGAACATATTCAACATTTGTCTGCTGAGAAGAAAATCATACGCATGACTAGTTAGTTAAGCATAATTTATAACTCATCGAAGAAGCAAATAAAACCTAAGAAAGGAAAAATTGTCCAAACGGAAATACAAAAATGAACAAAAAAGGGATCTTAGAAAAGCAAACACATTCCAATCATTGTTTAAGAATACCAAAGAAGTCACACCCTTTTTAAAATAAAGAACTGGTCATAAATGAAGCATTTTCTGAAGCTTTAAGCTCTTCTCCAAAAAATGTCTCAGTAAACAGGGTCAGTTCTATTTTGGCATCCTGTTCTAATGCCAACAACTAAGATCTGGTGTTTGTGAGTGTTAGTACCTGTGGCTAGATTTGGTGAGCTCTGGACCCTCTTCATGGGAGAGAGTGTGAGTGACAAGGCCACACTTTTGCGAGCACATCCTCCGCTATCTGAGGATTCCCAGTCAGGCGGGTGACCATTGAGGCCGAAGCAGAAGCATACATGCACATGCACGTAAACAACGATACAAACACGCCAACGCACAAATGGGTCAAGCCAGAAAAAAAAAAACAACAAAAAACAAAAGCAAACAGTTAGATGCAAAGCAGAAAGCCCATGCATTTAAAGTGCCTTCTTTTTATTGTAGCACACCACTTGAAGTATTTTCTCCATAAAAGGATGGAAAATTAATATTAAACTAATTAACCAAATTAAACCAATAAAAAAGTGTTGATATATAACTCCATTTTATTGAATTATTGTTGACATTGAATGATAGAAAATAAGTTATGAAATAGTCCTTGTATTTTTCATTGTTCATGAAAATATGTACAATTAGATGTATACATAATGTTGAATCTGATAACATAGTTGATAAATTACATTTAAATACTAAAGAATATTGCTGGTTTGACATAAAAGTGAGTCTAATGTGTTTTTTCTCAACATCAAATGCGCTCTAGTTACTTATAAGATTTAAACAAACAATAAAAGTGTTTTTCACATTGTTACCACTGGCAAAATGAGTCATGCTAACAGAACATTCTATGATGGATTACTTCTCACTGGTTTGCTGAGAGAAACGCACACTTTAGTTTATTAAGGCTACCAAATTTCAGATAGAGCTTTGTAACTCAAATAAAACAGGTTTACAATATTTAATGTTTTCTTCCTTTTTCTTTCAATTTTTTTTCTAATATAATTAAAATTGTGACCAAAAAAAACCAAAAAGTATGTGACCAAAAATGTTATTTTAAATGATTTCAGTCCAAACTAGTGGACACTGACTGAGTAGATGGATGACTCCTCCATTTTATTTATTTATTTTGTGTATTCTTGTATGCATACCTGTATTCATAGTGAAGAGCACTTGTTGCTGATCTACAGAAGGGGGACACACTTTCCTGCAAGAAACAAACAAGCAACAAAAACAGGGTAGTTTAGTGAAATATCATTTTAAAAACTGCAAACATCTTTAGTCATTCCAGAGATGAATGGATTGATTGTCATACTCTGGATATTGATCCAATAAGTGAGTTATATACACTCACCGGCCACTTTATTAGGTACACCATGCTAGTAACAGGTTGGACCCCCTTTTGCCTTCAGAACTGCC
>JAUBOC010000127.1:11492927-11509224 GCA_032275365.1 Anablepsoides cearensis | reverse complement strand
GAAGAATTGAGGCAGTTCTGAAGGCAAAAGGGGGTCCAACCCGTTACTAGCATGGTGTACCTAATAAAGTGGCCGGCGAGTGTATTTGGGTTGACTACCACAACAAAGTTTAGGCCAATACCTAAAAACATTTGACTATAATAGATTTAAATGATTAGTATCTGCAACATGATCATTATTACATGTGTATTGATTAAAATGAACAAAAACACTGGTTTGTGATTATTTATTACATTATAATTTCTACAATGAGCAAAAAACGCATTTTGTAATAGTCATCGCAAAATGTAATAATGTTATTACATAATGCAGCTGTGAGTATTACAAAATGCGATGAAGACTTATTACATTTTGCATCAATGGTTTTATTGCCGGTTTATTACATTTTGAAACCTGATTTTATGACATTACAAAATGCAGCGTTACACGGTATAATGCAAAATCAACTTTTTTGAGCTTTTTATTATGTCATAATGTCATTCCCTCATCAAAATCACACAGAGTGTTGCTTTGACTCATTTATGCATGTTTGAGAAATCACTGAATTTGCTGTGGTAGCCATGTGCAGCTGCTGGTACAAAGCACTGCCTATTTGCACAAAGTTCCACCCTGGAGCTGCAGCCGAGCTCCCCTCCTCTGAAGCATTGTTGTGAAGACGTGCTGAAGTGGGAGTGTCAAAAATAGTAGTAGGTTCTTAAAGAGACAGAGGCTAATTTTAAGGTTTTTAGGCTATAATGCAAAGTCAATGTATTAAAATATGAGCTTTAAAATAATTTAATAGTTTATGGGGTGCACAGAATGGCAGACTTTTTTGAAAATTACTGAACTACATATGAATCTCTGTTTTACAGGCTGACTAAATCACTACAAACTGAGCTTGTACAGATGAATAACATGACAGAAAAAGACACACAATGCAACAGAGCTGAAAGTCAAAATTGTTTCTAAAATCAAGCTTAATCTTTTCAAGACGTGGCATTTCCACGTGGTTTTAGAGCAATGCGGCTATTTTGAATTCAGCTTTTTTTTTTCAAAAGGTTGAGTGAAAGGAAACAAAAAGGTACTGCAGATCAACAAGAACTCTCAAACACTTTAGAGTTTTAACTTTTTGGTTTTTCAAATCAAAAGTATTCAGCGGAGAACAAGCCTTTCCACATTCCATATGCTTACAGAAAAGGAAGCGCAAATACAGTCCTTGTAGAGTGCTCTGAGGATAATGAGCTTTCTGAGCACTTCACTTCTGAACAGCAGGAATTTATGGGAGCTATATGCCATAACTACCAGCTAACATTAACTAAAAAAAATCTATTAACACATAAAAAAAAATCAGCAAAGAGTGAAAATAATGTGCAAAATACGATTTAAATACATAATTTGAGACACAAGAACAGTTCTGGGTGAATGTCACTGAAAAACCCTAATCATATTCTTCTTCAAACATGTGTTTACCTTTTTTATGAAACTCTGAAACACCACACAGAGACATTAATAATGTATCACCAAAGATGTAGTTAGTAAAGATTACCATGCTATCACATTACATTTCCGCTTATTAGAAACAAGTTCACTTCCTAGTCTCTTATTTTTTTACAAATGCAGCCAAAAAAGTAAATAAAAATAGCTTAAAAATGGGTTTTGTTTGGGGCAACGAATGCACTGGAGCAGGGTGATTATCACCTGTGGTTAGGATTACGTTCCCCACACACAGTCTGAATTTCCCTGGATACAAATGTTAAGTGTCGAGCATGAAGATAAGAAGATGATGATTAGCAAAGGTGTTATTTTTACTTCAATTAGACAGAACCCTTTTTAACCTCCTGCTTGGGTCAACCAGAACCTTCAGCTCAATCTTCACATAATATAACTTTCAAACAACTTGATTTATTTCTATATTGACATTTATCTTTCCTGAAAGTCAACATGAAAGCAAAAAAAAAAAAAAGAGAGAAATATTTTAACCCAATCCAAAAACTATTGCTATAAAAGGACTTTTTATGTTGGAGTAGAGTGCCACTGCAAACTAAAAGGTTTTCTGTAAGATGAATGTGCTTCTTCATATTGGCTTTTATTCTCTCTTACTCTTACTCTCAATTACCACTATCAACAAAAGTAAAAGAAAGACAAAAAAACAAAACACGTAATACAGAATATTTAATTTATTTCACTGCTAAGGGTTGGAACAGTATTTTATTAATTTATTTTATTATTCATTAACCTTTATTTAACCACGAAAATCTCACTTAGATCGCAGATCTCTTTTATAAGGGAGGCCTGAGTAGTCATGTTCATGTCTGGTAAATGTAGAAATAATAACAGGACTAATTCAGATTAGTAAATAAACAATTTTTTTGTGAAAACCTCACTCTCCAACATGCCCCGTCCTGCAAGGACAGGTAATACTGATCCATTCAAGCAGTCCCCCACCTTTATTTCATGCCCTGCAAAAATTTGTTTTCAAGATGAACTGTTAAGATTCTGTGACGTTTAAATAAAGCAAATGCCTCTGAAAAAACGAGATTCCAGGTGAAAGCGAACCACAGGGTCACACTGTGAGCTGAGGCTGAGAACCACCCCTTACTGTGTTCCCGGAGGGGTCAAGGTGACATTCCTGAACACCTCTGAGACCGATCTAATGGCGGGATTGGTGCGTGGCTTTTGTTGTTTGGGAAATAAGAGAGGATGAAAAAAGGGCGTAACGAGAGACGAAAGTATGCAAACGTGAGAGGAGGAGAAAAATGAGATTCTAGGGCAGCGTCGTGGGCAGGTAAGGGGTTAAAGGAGCGAGGTCAGGAGAGGTCGGGAGAGGGGGTTGAACTAGAATTGTTCTTTTTACTTAAAATATCCAACTACATTAGGAAGAATCATTCACAAAACATTTTAATGCTTCCAGCTTTCTAAATTATAATCCAAGTTAATTGCTGCTATTTCAGAGGTGACTGCGGGAGAGAACTGAGTTTTTATTTAACACAATTTTGTCCTGTCAGCTGTCACAAAAGACAAAAATTCTACACTTCCTCTGTAATTGTGGCTTTGGCAGAAACGTCAATGCCTTTTCTCTTCTGGTGTATAGGTTGTAAAGCATATTCAGATCTCTTAATTTGTATTCTCTTTAAAGCACTTTGTGTTAAAATTAAATATAGACAACTGGGCAGACAACACTATAATATTGGTTCAAGAGCACAAATAAAAGTTATAACTAAAATAGTACACAATATTTTAGAATAAATTGGGAGGGTCAATTCAATCGGTACCATTTATTACAAATCAAAAATCTTTGAGTGTTGTCTTAAATTATTAAAAAAAAATCTGCTGTTTCAAAAACGCACATAAACCCCTGCAAATTTAATTTGAAAAACATGGCTCCTCTAAAATAACAGTGCAGGTGCAAAAATCCATCAATCAAAAAACAACAGCAACAAAAAAGTAACTCTTACCGTCATAAAACCAAACGACCGGTAACTTGCTATGAAGGGTCAAATAAGGATGACTTGTGAGTTCCAATTCCTTTGAGTTTAGCTACTTCCTATTTTTTCCCTTATCCTCCTTCCCTCTGCTCTGGATCAGTGTCTCCTCCTGGTCTCCTCCTTTACTCCTGGATCCTGCCTCGTTTAATGCCTGGGAAGCACAGAGACAACAGAGAGTGAGAAAGTTAGAGAGGGAGTGACAGGGAAAGAGAGTTCCCTGTTTGGGCGAAGCACTGATCAGATACAGCTATTTTCAGACTCAGGCATGCTCGGCTATGAGACTGGAAAGTTAGCCCACCCCTCCACTCCTGCTTCTCTTGAGTGTAGACGGGTGGGGGCTAAGTGACAGACTTACTGTGAGACCACTCACACACGTAATCATGCGTGCATACCACGCGGCATGTGCACACGCGTTCACATAAAGACTCTGTGCACAGAATCACATAAAGTAGAGCCTAATCCCACACGCAGCAGCCTTCTGTGGCATTTCATCAGGTGTAGGGATACATTAGACAAACAAGCAGAAAGAATGAGATGCATGTTTGAGAGCTTTCATATCCGTCCCATGGGTTTTAATGTCACTCAGCTGACTGATGTAAAGTGGCCTTCTCCACACAGAAGCTGACAGAAATGTCAAACTGGTCTCACGTGAGACTTTCTTTCACTTTTTCGCTTCCAACACTTGGACTGCCAGTCGAGACGAGCCACTTGGGTGAATTCTCATAAGTGGTGACGCTTTTCTTTCCCTATCCAGAACTATAAACCATCGGTCACACCATGCAGGCACTATACATTCAGATTATGTGTCCACTAACCTGCGTCAGTAATAAATATTCCTCCTGCTCTGTAATCTATATAGGAATGTATATTTGGAAATGACCACACACATACATACACAGGCTGAATATACACAGGAGGGAGGTCAGCCTGAAGCACCTCTAGACCACAGACTCCCTGCTATTCCCAGAATGGTGATGTAACAACTGCTATTAGCATCTCATACTTAGTTAGAGCCTGGATACCTAAAACCAGTACAACAGCTACTGTGCAAAATGCTATTTGGACAACACATCCTTTTAAATTCATAATTAATGCTTGAAGGCCAAGCATTCCTTGAAGGAATGCATATCATATGTCACCATTTATAACAGAGTAATCATTCAAAATGGTTAGGTTGATTAACTGTGGCAGCAAACCTGACTTGGCTTGACTCAAAATGTCAATTAGTTGTTGTGGAAATACAATGACTGTCTTCTGAAGGTTTCAATAAAATCTATCCAACAGTTTGTGAGATAATTTGCTAAAAGACAAACAATATTGACTGTAAAAGTTAATGCCAAAGGTGTAATGCAGTAGATAATGACTTGTCAAGTTATAGCCACCCATCACTGCAAAAACTGTCCATCTAAACAAGTTTTAAAATCTTATATCCAGCCAAAAAGTCTTTTTGATCTTGTTTTGAGACTGATTTACTAAACAAGAACGGATTGTGTCAGAATATTAATCTTGTTTTCAGAATATGTAAGATTATGTGTCTTGTTAGCCTGAAAATTTGACTCAAATTAAGTCAAAAAATTTCTGCCAATGGAGTAAGAAATTTTTACTTGGTAAGATTCTTGAAATAAGAAAAAAATGAGACAAATCAAGTATTTTAAGAATCTTACTAAGTAAAATTTTCTTACTCTATTGGCAGAAATTTTTTACTTAATTTGAGACAAATTTTCAAGTTAACAAGACAAATAAACTTACACATTCTGAAAACAAGATTATTATTCTTACACAGTCAGTTCTTGTTTAGTAAATCAGTCTCAAAACAAGACCAAAAAGACTTTTTGGCTGGATATAAGATTTTAAAACTTGGTTAGACGGATATTTTTTTGCAGTGAACAGTTATGCGTTTGCTTTGTTGTGGTGGCGAACTTGAATAGGATTGACTTCAAAAGTTAATAAATTGTAGATTTTCATCACATGAATACTTTCCAAAAGTTTTTCCAAAAAATTTGTACAGGGGTTCATGAGGTATTAAGATATTAATGATACAGACAAACACACATACAGACAAAGAAAAGAGTATCCCTCTGCCTTTGGAAGCAGGCAGCAATAAACAAAACAAAACAACCATGAATCAGTTCAGAATAAAACTGCTGCACAATAGAGTGCAGGGATTGTTTGTAACAAAAAAGGAAAAAGGAAACTCTTTAACTCATGGACTTACAGTTCCATTAGTATCCTGAGTGATGACCTGTTTTCCACATGAAAAGAAGATAGTCAAAACAACCATGATTAAAACAGATACCAATAATGTTCTCTGTTTAGTTCCAACTTCAGTCAATGACTCAGTGAGCAAACAGTCTTTATCTTCACAGACCAACCAATAACAACTACTTGTGGCTATACACCGTATGAATCGAGCCCTCTGTTTCAAGTCTTACAAAGGATGTAACCAAATGTTTTTAGTATAAAACCACAGCGATAAAACACAAAACTAAATACAAACGGATCCGGGCTCAACTGGGTCTGTTTTCACCACGCCAATAAGGAAGTGGTAATGTAAAAATCTCATTTACATGAGCGCGAATGGATCTGACGATAAGTGAGACTTCAAGCGGCTGTTCTTTTGACCTTGGGGATTTTCAAAGGCCATTGTTTGTGATCATGATAAAACAGCATCTGACTCCTGAAAACCTCTGGTCGCGTGCCAAGGATCACTGCGGTATGGTGAAAAGCTGACAACTGACAAGTGCTAATGATGGAACCTTGACGCCAGGACCGGACCAGTATCAGGGGACCAATAAAGTCCTGTGTTTGAAACCTTCCCCCAAATTCACCTTCAGCAGCTTTAGCCTCCAACTTCAGCAATACTTTAAGATGACATGAATGACAATTACTTAACCATAAAAAAAAAATAATAAAATAAAAATTAAATGTTTTTTTCCTTCTTGAACAACAGCATTAGTTTTAGACTTCTGAATAAATTTAAACTTAATTCTGATTTAGATAAGCACATCGACTTTTGCTCATGAATAAAATATGATAACATCAAAAGGATATAAAAAGCCTAAGATCGCTCCCATTAGAGTACAAGAAGAAACAGCTACTGACAAAAACTCACATTCAAACACACTGACACTTTGACCTATGAGCCACTCCAGACTACAGTATTTGCGTCGACATGGTCTCACCCATACCGTTTCAACACCTAATTCATTATCAGCCACGGCAAGGCCTCGCTATTCCCAGCTAAGTAAGTGGCAGGATATAAAAAGCAGGAGGGCTGTGTGCAGAGTAAGTGTCACTTAAAAATACTTAAACCTAGGAGAAGAAGAAAAAAAACAAACAAACACAGAAACAATGCCATTCCTCTCTTGTTTTGGTTGAGTTGTTATGAAATATGAGCAAATATTTCATGTGATCACAAAGCCTTTTTTTCATGCAAATTGATTTCTGCCTCTTTGTTGTAATATGAGCTATGTAAACACTAAAATGTAATGCTGCTTGCATTTTTAGAAAAAAAGAAAAAGGCATAATATGCAAGTACTAGTAAGATTTTTTTTTGACAAAATTAAACCTCAGATGTACAGCATGTGTGTAAACAATGATTATTCAGCGTTTCGCCTTGTATAGCAAAACAGGTAATTATGTTCTGCAAAAAGGTTCAAGTTTGCAATGTTTAAATAGGAAATAGATGTTATGTGAATGGAGAAATACAAAAACAAACAACACAAGAAAACATCTGGAGCTGCAGCAAATGCTCAAGTCTATGTGTGCCGAGGACAAAATAAATTGGTCTAAATCTGCTTATCTTCATTTTTAAAGTGTACTATACTAGATAACATAATAAAGGTGAGGACAGCTGCTAAGGCAGGTGGAGATGGGCTACAAAATAATCTGCACAGCCACAGGAGTTAGGAGTTTATGGAGCCACATGTGAAAATATACCGAGTTTCAAAAATTCACAATGCAAAATTCTGGAGAGCAGCTTGCTGGTCGCATATACTCAGAATCCAATGAAAGTGCAATTAATAATTCACCTGTTTTCTTTTCTTTTTTGAATAGTAGCCAGTTGACCTGATTTAATCCTCTTTTCCTCCACTGTACACATACAAAACACTGTCTTACTTAGTAACTCTAACCTGGCAGATGGAAGTGAGTCAAAGCTGAGTGATTTTATGGCTCTATGACTATCAATCACGTCAAAACACTATGATCGCTCAGTAAGCGGCCATTTTTAAGTCTCTATGAGAGGTTTATTGGTGCTGCAGACCCTTTTAGGACAGATAACCAACCAACTGTTGCTGTTTTGTTCTCCTCTCTTTGCAGCTGCAGAAACACACAAAACTACACACACACTCACAAGACAGGTAGGCCTCACTGGGAGTGGTGTGAGGTTCTCGGAGTGATAATGTTACACATTGTGCACCCTGGACACCTCCCCACTCTCCCTGTCAACCCAGCATTCAAATAGGCAGATACCATCGGATTCTGCTGGCCTTTTAAATCATTTCCTCATTTTATCATCCTTTCACGCCAGTCAATGACAAGGAGCAAATATATATTTGTTTGATGCAAAAACTGAGAACAAGCAGCAACAAGGTTTATATTACTGCTGTGAGGCATAACCCATGATAATGATGGTGATGTTAGTATTCTAAAATGCAAAAGGTCCACAGAGTAGAGAATAATATTTATTTTTAAACTGAATTAGAGAAGATATAATTATATAAAAAAGGCAAAACAGAGTCAAGGTATGCCTACTCCTCATTTATACACATCATAAAATCCACCATTGTGTAAATCCATGCTAAGAATAGAGATTATCCCCCAGCCTTTGAAATGTGGATTAAACCTGGATATTCCAGTTCATGTTTACAGTTTTGTTGTTAAAGTCCACATCCTGATGATTTGTACTTTCTATGTTCAGCTATTTCCTTTCCACATTGTAAAAGCTTTTTTTTTAAAACCACCTTCCCAGTCCAGACCGCATGATGCACAAAAAAGACCAATACACCAGAATGCACATTTATAGAAACAGGCGAGACGCATCAACAGCTGCCAGAGCTGCACTCACTCGGGTCAGACACAGTTATAGAGAACCGTTGATTCTCTCTTCAAATAAGCCATTTTCCTGATCAGATGTCTTAATATATAAGCTTGATCTGATGAAGTCGCTGTATTATTAAACACGGATATGGGATGCTTACCCTAAAACTGCTGCCTCACTCCAGACGAATTGCTTCCTCCATGTGAAAGGACTAAAGTTGTCAATTGGACAGCCGGAGAGGCAACGCACAGCGACTTTCAGTGGCCTGGAAGTGGAGCTTCCGAGTGATGAAACCTTACACCTGTTTCTCCCTCTGATATAGCCCGATGTCCGTCCGCGAACTAAAACAAAGGTAGTTCTCTTCTCAGCAGGGACACTGGTCCTCGATATTAAGGCGGTAAAAGCTGTCCTAATAATAAGCCTTTTTCCTCACAAAACGAACCTCCAAGAAGAAGAAGAAAGGGGAGGACCGGAGGAGGCGGAGCGGGCGACTCTGCTGATAATATTAGCGCGTGCTGCCCCTCCGCGCGATGCGCCTCGCGCTCTCCGTCGAGCCTTCGGCCACGCACCGTCTGTCTGAGCCCAGAAAGGCTCGGGAATCTTCCGTTTCCGTTTGTGTCTATCAAGTGAATGATGCCGTGGCTGGCTTCCGTGTGCAAAATGGCCTCTGTTTATTTCATTCAGCGACGGACGAGCGCGAGCTTCCCATTGGGTCACCTTGTATCCATGGTGACGTCCGTGGTTCAATCAGTGCCTGCAGAGGACACAAACATTAAAGCTGGGGGGAAAAGTACCACTTTCTGCTTTGTATCTCCTGCAGGGACACTCAAAAAGATTAATTTTATGCAGAATAAGGAAATGACAGTTTGTGAATTCCACAAACTGGTTTATTGATTAAAATGCACATGGATAGAGTCAGGAGAGCTCTTGTAGCTCATATTTCAAAAGAAATGTGAAGCTATTGTTAACTGATAATGGTAAACACTGACTCCTTACTACGAATGGAAATAGTTGCCTCCGAGGCATTCTGTAAAAAGTTTGCATGATATCTCCTTGTAATTGTGTGTTATTCCCCCCCCCCAGGTAATCTGGTTTCACCCACAGACCAAAAACATGCAACTATCCATCTATTTTCTTTAGTTTGGATGGCAACATTTTAACCTAATGCCTTTTTGTTCTGAGGGAGAGTACCCAGAGAAAACCCACAGGAGAACATGCAGACTCCAGAAAGCAAAGAGTTGACACATTGTTTGGGATATCTCATAAAAAACAGCTACATCTTTTAACTCTGACATGAATGGTATGCATGTCCTCCAAGAAATTGTAGGCATTAAATGGTTAACCCATGTCTTTTTGATGGTTTAATTGTGGAATTATCCCTCTCTGCTTCTGCCCACCTCCTGCATCCTCACATACAGCAAGCTGTTCAATTATTTACAGACAGGATCATCCAAACTCTTATAGTCAGAGATATTCAGCAGCCATGCAGAAAACCTAGCTTTGGCACATTATTACTTGTCTACATTTTGTAACATGTTTTGTCTCTGTATGTCTTACCTTTCAGCTAAGTCTCTACATCAACGACACACAGTAGATCTACAGACTTGAAGTGTGTGTTATGTCCCACAAGGTAAAATCAAGCACCCTGTTTCTATAAATAAGGAATAAATGTAATGAATTATCAGTTTGCTTGATACAAAATCACAATGTTGCAACCAGACATCGCTCATTATTCTGTTTACATCTTTACACCAAAATGTAATGTTTAAACCAAGATGATGAATTTGGTTAGTTAATTATTAAAATGCCTGAAAGCAAAAACTTGCTCAGTTTAGCTTTCAGCTACTGTTGAGCTCTTTTAAGCTTTTATTTTGCTGGTCTGAGCTCCTGTTCTGCTTCTTTACCAATCCGTCCATCCAGTAGCCTAAGCAGAGAGACCCAGACTTCCCTCTCCCCAGCCACTTGGGCCAGCTCATCCGAGGGAACCCTCAGGCGTTCCCAGGCCAGCCGAGAAACATAGTCCCTCCAGCGTGTCCTGGGTCTTCCTCTGGGTCTCCTCCCAGTGGGACGTGCCCAGAACACCTCACCAGGGAGGCGTCCAGGAGGCATCCTGATCAGAAGCTGAGCCACCTCAACTGGCTCCTTTTGATGTGGAGGAGCAGCGGCTCTACCAGATGACTGAGCTTCTCACCCTATCTCTAAGGTAGAGCCCAGACACCCTGCAGAGGAAACCCATTTCGGCTGCTTGTACAGTATCCGCAATCTCGTTTTTTCGGTCACTATACCCAAAGCTCATGACCATAGATGAGTGTAGGAACGTAGACCGACCGGTAAACCCGCTTCACCATGACAGACCGGTACAACGCCCATATCACTGCATACGCAGCACCAATCCACCTGTCAATCTCCCGCTCCATTCTTCCCTCATTTGTGAACAAGTCCCCGAAAGACTTGAACTCCTCCACTTGGGGCAGGACCTCCTCCCTGACCCAGAGAAGGCACCCTACCCTTTCCCGGCTCAAGACCATCTTGGATTTGGGGGCACCGATCCTCATCCCGGCCGCTTCACACTCGGCTCCGAACCGATGAGAGCTGGAGATCACGATCTGATGAAGCCAATAGGACCACATCATCCGCAAAAAGCAGAGATGCGATCCTAAGGTCACCAAAACGGATCCCCTCAACACTTTAACCTCAACCCTCAACGTGGATCCCGACAACTTCTTTACCAATTCAGTTGATAATTTATTCCCTACTGATTTTAACAAAATAAATAGCAGCATTCACACTGCATTTTCTACGAACAGGCTATAGGTAACATAAATTATAACTTGCTGTATGTGATATTAGGATTTTGTAATAAAATCTCAGCCAAAATGAAAAAAAAAATCAGTGATTTCTCCTTCTTAGCCTACAGATAAGGAGCTCTTCTTCCTGTCAACTTTAAAGGTGTACAGATTTAGAACTTTAATAGCTGACCTTTTTGAAGTGTCAGCGGGACCACATCTGTGGGTATGTTTGTGTGTGTTCATTTTTTTTTTTTATGCAGTGCCTGCGGGTGCTCGGTCTTTCAACACCAACTCTTACGTGCAGAACAGAGCCGTTATTGAATGCTGTCAAGTGTGTGCCTTTTTATAGGTGTTGTGTTATCCTCGGGCATACTATCAGCAGTGCATTCGGAGGGCCAGGGTATATGATGATGACACATCATGTCTGGCATGCAGGAATCCTCGGCTGATACAGGTGTAGACATACGAAGAGCAGAGGACCATCAGCATGTACATTATTGAAAAATAACCAGGCCAGTATGGCCTTCAACTGTATGTAGTCACAGTCTCTTTTTAGAGTCAAGAAGGAAGTAAAGAGACCGTTCAGGTATTTTGGATTGCTCATTGCCAAAAGGTAAAGGCGGGCAACTTAAATTATGCATTAATGGAAGTTTAATTTGTCTCAGTATATAATGAGGTCAATGGGTAAATGATGAACATAATCAACAGCTTTATTCGGACACAGATTAGGTTATTTTTTTTACATTAAATTTTCATTTGTTGAGGTTTATTCAGCACATCAGCTATGCATGCAAGTGTAGAGGTCACCCCGAGTAAATAAACATTTCCACCTGTCTTTGACCTTGGTCACAGAAGATAGAAGCGTTTGCTGAATCTGACGTGACATGTTTGTACGAAATATTGGATAAAAATACGAAAATGTCCATGCAATGAGGCCCACAATTCTAAAATCTAGTGTGGTTATAGCTAAGAGTCATTCACAACTCACTCGCCAAGTGCTACTTATTGCACAAGATCTTTGCTTCAAACTTTAGCAATAACTGCTGGGGTCAACCTTCTTTGTTCATTAGCAAAATATCCCCTGCTCTTTTGAATTTTAATTGAAAGTAATTATTGTATATACAGTACATCTACAACAGATTATTTTGGATTCTGTCAGTGTGACATCTCATAATATTGCATAAGATTGTTCACAATGTTATTTTGAAGGTTTGACCAAAACTGCTACATGTCCATTACCTCTCAAGTGAATGGTATCAGTTTAGAAATATGGGAAGAAAGATGGTGAACGATATGCAGCTCTTCAAGGAAGGAATTCAAAAAATTGTAACTGTCCCCTATTTAAAGCACAAATGGTCTTTGTTGTTTGTTGTTTTAAGATGTCAGTGTGTTGACATAATTGCAGTTTGAAAATTGCCCTTTTCTACATAAAATACTGAATCTGACCCATGCTGTCGCATTGCAAAAGTAAAGTTCATAGAGTATCTGTAGCTGTAGCCTGATTCCAAAATGTGCATCCACCTGCCTTCACATCCACTTCATGTCTGTAATTATCTAACATCCAAGAATGTCCTATCAAAAAACACTCCTTAAAATAGCCCCCTCCCCAATAAAGTGCTATGGCCCAGCGCATGGAGCTTGTGAGAAAATAACTCATTTATCTTAGCGATGGCGCACTCACACATCTTTCCACAGCTGCTTTCCAAAGAGAAGCCCATTTGGAACAGCTGATACCAAGGTCCACTCGTCTGGTCAGTGTTAAAGTAGCACAATGGTGCTGAATATGTTGGTGGCGTATGAGTGCAGGAGGACATTGTCGGGCACTGACATCATGGTAGGCCCACTTCCATTCCAGACACGCTTTGATGTCTAAGAGCTGACCAGGTGAAGCGTCCCCGCAAATCTGTGTTCGGCCCTGCAGCATCTCTATGTTTAGCATCGCTGCTGAAAGTTGATGATTTCAGTCAGCTTGACCTTTGAATCATTCTTCTTTTTTTATTCTTTTAATTTACTTCCCATTGTTTTTATTAAATTAACCCTACACTATTCACACATTCAAAAACTACTGTTTAAAATATACAATTTTCTGTTTGTTTCAGTTGGTTTGTATTAAGTTTTTATTTTTAACAGAGACACCAATAAATATAGCCAAGCTATCATCACTCAGTCACCATGTTTCAGTTTACCTTGCATGCACCACTCTGCCCTCGACCCTGCTGCTCTTCCACACAAATATAAAAGGTCAGCACTTGCCTTGTAAATAAAACATGTCACCCATGACTTAAATAGTTTATGAAAAGCTGCTGCTGCAGTGTCAGGACAAATATTTGCAAAACACTGATTCTACATATATATAAAGTAAAGATAAAGTATAATAGAATGAAAGTAAATGGAGGACTAAAATAAAAGTCATGAGGAAAATGTTTAGCCAGACATGACATCATTATTTATCTGATTGTAATGATCAGGGCTATTCAACTAAATTGCTACAGGGGCCACAGTTAATGCAGGTCAACAGCTCAGGGGCCGAACATCCAGCAATTGAAGTCATTATGTAAATAAACCAAGTATTACAAAGATCTGTTACCTGTTTAAATAGTTTATTCTGCTGTATTTAATCATGATTACAACATACAGAACCCAATGTAATAAAAGTATGTGATAATTAAACAATATCAAAAACAAAAATAACACATTATGCCTCCTATTTGACACAAATATTATTTTGATATCTCTGACTTGCCAAACTTTTAAACCAATTTTATTTTCACTTTATAGTTTTATCTTCAACTGCTTGTAGTTTTAACTGTCTTGGGTGTTCATAGAAATGTTTTTTTACCAGCTTCTAAACAAGATTGTGACGTTTCTGTGGATTGATACCAGACATTTTTATGTTTAACTAAAAGAACTTATAGGAATTAAAGTAGAAAACCGTGGGGTTGGGCTTAAGAGATTAATGAACCAATTGGCGGGCCGAACTTTGGTCCGTGGACCGCCAGTTGAAAAGCCCTGCCTTATATGAATCCTGATATGCTGTGGCTGAAATATGGGAAATGTGTTAGTGGGAGTAAATATCTCATTATGCTGGTGCAGGTAAAAATAATAGTGTTCATTTCTGTTTGTATCATCCTTTTGCATATATTTCAACTTTATCAAGTTTAAGATTCTGGTCTCACACTACCAAACATTTTCATCACTTGAACAGGTTGTAAATGAAAACCAATTAGTTCATTTAAAATATTATTTATTATAATGGGTTTATGGTGGGCTGCAGTAGCTCAGTGTTCAGTGCTGTGTTTCTGAGGCTCCAGGTTGCATTAGGAACAGCATTTCATGTAAAGCAATTACCAAATTGTTTGTACTTCACTGGTGACCCCTGAAGAGAGAAACCTAAAAACATTAAAATGGGTTTAGGTATCAAAATTTTAATACTTTATTTGTGCTGTGATGCAAGTAGCGAGAGATAATCATCCAGTTAGATGTGTAATGTATGGGATTAAAATCTATGTCAAGAGTAATCACAGTTATTTGCTTTTAATCTATTTTTTAATCACCACTAATCCAATTTTGCTGAAGACGTTTGGCAGAATGAGACTGGTAGCAGTGAAGTAAGAGGAGTGAATAGTCTAATATTGCACATATTTCTTAATATACTGAGGTCAAAACATTTAAGAACATAAAATATTGCTGATCAATATCTCATAGAATGGCAGATAGCTTATTGTCTGTGTTGTGTGAAAAGTAATATTTAAGGCAGCTATATGGACCTTTTTTTTTTACTTTAATTCTATGGAATTGATTTTTTCTGTGTTCTTGCTTTGGATCCAGATTGAGCATATACACCTGTCTGCTGCACAACCTGGAACATTTCTTCATGTCGACCCCTGCTAAGTGCAATTTTAGTAGCATTAATAAAAGTAATTGCATTCTTTAATTTCTTTCAAATAAACTTTAATAAGATTGTAACTTAAAAAAAAAGCAGTTTAGTTCACCATCAAAAACCACATTAAAATGGGATCTTAAAATCTACAACATAAAATCAGGATAATCATATATCTTTTTCTACAGCCTCCTATACTAAAAGAGGGAACTTTTATCTGTTGATGACATTTGGACTGTCTCTTCACCACATACTGGACCGATACTCATTAAATGTTGTAGAACTGTCAGTGATGAGTACTTTGTGATCTCAGGTCAAAGCCACAAATAAAGGGTGGTAATAGTTTCAGTACATAGTTTTTATATATTATTCAATATATTTCATCATGATAAAAATGTATAATCCCGTCTTGAAAAAAATCCCTGAAACAACATTAATTATTTCATATTGTGGCTAATGATGCCCATTAATCAGTGCTCTGCAATATCAATGCAAAAAATAAATAAATAAACACTTATACTGCAACAAATCATTGATTATATCCCAGGTGTCATGCATTTAGGCTCTAAAAGCCTGTAATAAATTTGAAAAATCAAATGGGTTTTCACTTTC
This sequence comes from Anablepsoides cearensis, assembly GCA_032275365.1. Taxonomy (NCBI): domain Eukaryota; kingdom Metazoa; phylum Chordata; class Actinopteri; order Cyprinodontiformes; family Rivulidae; genus Anablepsoides; species Anablepsoides cearensis. The sequence continues at coordinate 11,493,438 of JAUBOC010000127.1, read as the reverse complement.
TTGGCTCCCCAGACCTGGATTGTGGTCAGTATGCAAAAGGCCACAGAGAGTTGTGAGGTCACAGCTAGTTGTTAACATGCTAACAGCGTTTAGTGAGGAGATAATTATTGTCTTTGTGAAGGTTTAACATTTTATAAACTTAAAGAACACTCAAATCTAAATGAAAACAGACTAAAGTACTTTACAAATAGATAAAACTATACAAGTAAAATACAGAATGATCCCAGTCACATTGATTTTGTTACTAAAATCAATGTCCTCGTACTACGGAGCCCGCGGGGGGCCAGTGTGAGAAAAAAAAACAGCCGCCAGTAATCCGTTCGCTCGGTTTAGTAATCCGTTCGCACGGATTACTAAATTGTGCTCTCAGTTTCTGCAATCCGTTCTCACGGATTACTACTTATTACGGTAATCACGGGTGGTTGTGGGAACCGAAGTCCTTCATCAGCTCAGAAGTGCTTACGGAGTGTTTTTGTTCACTAAAGTCAAAGTTCTGCACAGAAAATGTTCT
>JAUBOC010000127.1:11436856-11448620 GCA_032275365.1 Anablepsoides cearensis | reverse complement strand
TAGAAGCAGTAGAGACCCAAAAGTAAGTTTAAAAACATGAAAAAAGTGAATTTTGCATAATAGGTGCCCTTTAAAAACACGGACCAGAGTTAGAATTGAACTCAAGGATGCTACATTCATGTACATCCCTGTCTTGTTTTGTGCGTCATGCAAAATAGAGGCATGTTAGAATAAGTTGCATCATGAAGGCTTCTTTTATCTCAGATGAGGTGCAGTGACATCAGGGCCTTTGATTAATGATATTTTGAGCCTTTACTGCATGTTTTTTATTTAAAAGTTTCTCTGCATCTAACCTTTGATTTTTCTCAAAGCAGAGCCTTCTTTTCTGTATTTTCCTAAGTGCTAAAAGGAGCTGCTGAATTTAAGAATAAATATATGGTAAAACATTCAGGCAGAATCAATACAATGGGATATTGTACTTGTTTCCAACACAAAAATCAGCTACAATGATTGGTGTCTGTGTTTATGTTTTATTCTAGATTTCTGTTTTGTTGTCTGTTTACTTCCTCCTGTCTGCCTTTGCTACAGCCCCGCCCACTCACACCTGAACCCAGTGGCGGGCCATGCATTTGACACCTAGGCCTTCAATGGACCTACCGGATGCTTGGATGCGCCGGGGGGTCGCAGCGCAATTAAACAACTAAATAAATAATTTACAGACAATCCGTACAAACTGATACGAAGCCACGGCTACAAAAACCACACAGTCATGCTGAATAATATACTGCTGCCCTGTACCACAGACAGGTGTCTCTGCACCACAGACAGGTGTCTCTGCACCACAGACAGGTGTCTCACGAAGCCAAAATGAAAGTCATCAGCGACACATTTAACAAGTTTTCTCAATTGCAGCCACAGCTGCCATACATTACCAACAGCATCAATATGGACATAACTAATAAAACATTTAAATAACATATATTTTACTCACTGAAACTTTTTATTATCCGTTTAAAAACTCCAGCCTCCTTTTTTTCCTCAAGATAAATCCAGCTCCTCTGGTATACAGGTCCTCCCGTTTCCGTTTCAATAATAAGTCCTTTTCTGTCACCACCATGAAGCTAACACTGAAAGTCCAACCTGTTCTTTTGTATTTTTGTTATAAGTTTTAATTTTCTGTAACTCTGAGAAAGTCCGCTTTGCATTTAGCTTGTAAGACGCTCCCAAGACGCTACAGAAATCTATAGTTCCCGGTTCTGACTCCTGATCTCTGATCAGCCAATAAAATGACGAGAAAATGTTGATGCTGTCTAAAACCAGCTAGCTGGCTCTGCTGTGTTCAACTCAGCGCCTGATTGGTCAAAGCAACAGTATCGCTTCCATGTGTTTCAGCGACTCTGTGCCTTCGCTGGTAGGTCTGCAGGCCTGAGGCAGATTTGTGGACCCTAGCAACAGATGATGATCAAAATCTGATTGGATAAAAGCTCTAAAATAAATACAGGCCACTGGAAGCTGCGCAGCCAGGAGAAACGCTATGAAACAGAGAGAAAAGAGGGTTCAAAACTAATAATAACATAATAATAATGTTTATAATAAATACAAAATATTCTATAATATAAACTAGTGATTCTGATTGTGTTTAGGCCAGCAGAGAAGGCTTTGCTGGCCCTGACGGCACACCACTGCCTGAACCTCATGTTTCTCCCCCAGGTGTTTCTTGTTCCTCGTTAGTCTCACCTTTAAGTTCTGTGTCTGGTCTTCACTGCCCTGTCAGATCATTGTTGCTGTTTTCATGTTCATGTTCCTTGTTCTTAGTCCTGCCACGCCAAGTGAGTTTTTGAGCTGCCAGTCAGCACCCCTTTTTTGTTAAAATAATTTTGAATCTGCCTGCACTTTGGGTTCTTTCTTGCCTGCCACAGTTCATAACAGAATGATCCGACCAAACACAGAACCCAGCAGGCAGTTTTTTCCTGCTTCTCATCTGCTCCACCACCACGCCATGTTAATCTGGTCCCAGCTACATTGTTGGAGAAGCTACAGCAGATGCAGGGTGAGCTGTCGGTCCTGAAAAGCCTTTTTTCATCGAGGTCTCCATCAGAGCTGGGGGCACCGGGGGTTTCTGAAACCCACCCCTCTGATGTGGGTCCTCCTGCTCCAGTTCCTGCTGGTCCTGTTCCTGCTCCAGTTCTGGTTCCTGTTAGGCCTCCTGCTCTGGTTCCTGTGGCCCCTGCTGCGGCTCTGGTTTCTGCTGTTCCTGCCCTTGTTGGGCTTCGTGCTAAGCCCTCTGTACCTGAGATTCCTGCGTCGTCGGCCGTCGCCTCCTTGTCGCCTGGGTCGTCAGCCATCATCTCTTCGTCCCCTCTGTCGCCTGTGTTCACCATCTTCTCGACTCTGGCTCCACGTCTGCTCCTGCCTCCTCCCTTGGCTCCACGTCTGCTCCCGCCTCCTCCCTCGGCTTCATGTCTGCTCCCGCCTCCTCTTGGCTCTGCTCGGCTCCTGTGGCCTCGTCTGAGGTGGCAGCCCATTCTCACTCCCAACCCGTCACAAACTGACGCCTTTGCAAGTTTCCCTCTGCGTCCGGTTTTGACGCGTCGGGTACGCCCTTCGCGTCAGTTTTTGAAGAGTTGGGGCGGAGTCTGTTGTCATAATTTCATAAAGTGTATAAAATGCACAAATCTAACTGTCCCAAAGCATTAAATTACCTTTATTCGCTTTAGATATTGTGTCCCTGACCCTAGTACCAAAAATTAACCATCCACCCTGATGCCTAACCATTTTTTGAAATTTTAGAAAATTCACGTCAACTATGTGTCCCAAAGCCTAAAATTACCTAATATTCAGTACCTATATTTGGCAGCACGACGGCTCAGTGGTTAGCACTGTTGCCCCACAGCAAGAAGGTCCTAGGTTTGATCCCCGGTTCGGACCTGGGGTCTTTCTGTGTGGAGTTTGCATGTTCTCCTCATGCTTGCGTGGGTTTTCTCCGGGTACTCCGGGTTCCCCCACCCCGAAAAACATGTACAATAGGTTGCCTTCAGGCCCAGGCCGCCCTTGAAAATGAGATCTGAGATCTCAATGGGATTTGCCTGGTTAAATAACGGTAAATAAATAATAAAATTCACCCTAGACATCTTATCCCTGACCCCACTATCTAAGATTAACCATGAACCCTGATCCCTAATATTAACCACGGACCCCAAACCCAAAGACCCCTATATTTTGCATCCCGACGCGTCAAAACCGAATGCCGAGGGAACCCGGAAATGCCTGGTGCGTCAATAACTGACGCGAAGGGGTTACCCGGCGCGTCAAAATAAGACGCAGAGGGAACCTTGGAAAAGCATCAATATGTGACGAGTTGGGAGTGAGAATGTGTTAGAGGTGGAGTGGGGGCCTTCAGGTCGGCCTCCTGACTTTGGCCTCAGCTACGGGGATGTTCATGGCCGGCCTTCTGAACTTTTTATTTTTTCAGGCCAGGTTTTGTTTTTGGGACGACGGGAGCCGTCCCTTATTGGGGGGGCTATGTCATGATTGGTGTCTGTGTTTATGTTTTATTCTAGATTTCTGTTTTGTCATCTGTTTTCTACCTTCTGTCTGCCTTTGCTATAGCCCCGCCCACTCACACCTGAACCTCATGTTTCTCCCCAGGTGTTTCTTGTTTGTCCTCATTAGTCTCACCTTTAAGTTCTGTGTCTGGTCTTCACTGCCCTGTCGGATCATTGTTGATGTTTTCATGTTCCTTGTTCTTTGTCCTGCCACGCCAAGTGAGTTTTTGAGCTGCCAGTCAGCACCCCTTTTTGTTAAAATAAATCCTTATTTTTGCCATTTTTGAAGCTGCCTGCGCTTTGGGTTCTTTCTTGCCTGCCACAGTTCATAACAACAGTCTGGCTAGATTAATCATTTGACATTTTTCTATAAGGATCTGTTCCTTGTTGTAATTTTTAATAGTTACTTTGTTCATTGTCGGGGGTTTTCTCTCATTTTATTTTATTGTATTTTTTATCGAGTTCATTAAGTTTTGTGATTTCTGTGTTTAGTTCTGTTCCTTTGAGTTTTTGTGTGTCAACTGTTCATGTGTTTCACGGTACATTTTTTAGTTTAGATTTTTTGTTTATATAAAGATGTAGTTTTATTTTAAGCTTCTTTGTGTAAGCTGGCATTCCTGGCTTCAAATCCTACTAAACGTTGACAATGAGCTGGGTTCAATCTACAAAATACAACCTTAAACAGTGTTCATATTTACAGTTCTTTCAACAGAGACAAATCTCAACCAAATGTGTGGAAACTATAAGATGAAAGATTACAAGACAGACCACAGAATTGGTTTAATTATGCAGTAAAAAGCATATAAAATATGTATATGTACTCAAACCCCATAAAGCAATGAATTAGCTAATAAGGAAAGCTTTCAAACAAAGATGAAAGACATAAAAATCAATAAAATTTGCATGAAAATAACACTGCCTGTCTCACACGTGTGGCTCAGTTGCAGTTGATTGATGCTTGAAAATGATTCCCACATCTCCAGCACTTGAGAGGTCGGCCCGGGCTAACGATGGTCAGTGATAAAATAATTGACAGAGGTAAAGAAGCTGCGTGGACACTGGCACAGCCAGAGGAAGGTTCTGGGTCAGACAGCTGAGGATTAATTTATAATGCAGTGTGACTGAATAAAAGAGCAGCCTTCTGGGTAAAAGACCTGAAATAGTTAAGGAGACAGAATGCTGCAAAGCTGCAGGCTTGTGTGTGTTCAGAAAAAAACTAACAAACAAACAAACAAATAAATAATTAACTGGTGACAATGATAGAGATGGCATTAGTTCAGACTCCGATAATCACAAAGAAAACTTCTCATCATGTCTGTTAAAGAAAACTTGGGTTTTATAAGTGATGTTCTATAATTCAGTAATCAATATATGTGACTTGTGCTGGAAAAAAGTTGGAATTAATTCAGAATTTTGTGCAAAAATGTAACAATTTTGGATTTCTTTGCTTTTACTCTGGCCATAATTTAGATTTGCATAAAAATGAGTCCTCAAATACGTCATCTAGCAACCTCACTAATCGTAGCAGCTTTTATGTGTGGTATGGTATAGACAAAATATAAATGGAGAAAAATACAGAGCAGTGTAGATTGGGGTCTATAAATTACAATTTATACAAACTGACACTTGATTCTTACATTACATTACTTTTATAATGTTTATTTGCCAGTTTGATCCATTTAGCAACAAGTTTCACATTAGTGGTAATGAGACTCATTGACTTTGTGTTTATTGTAAATTAGCCTCTTTATAAAGAACTGTCTAATATAAAAAGGACAGCAGTATTAAGGTTTATAAAATGTTATTTGCTGAAATGTTTGAGATCTCAGTTGGTTTTAGACAGCAGTAATTCTCTTTGGTTGCTTGGAAGTTTTGGTTGCGTGAAGTTGAGGTCCCATTTTTATATGGTCCCACCCACTGATAATATCTGGTTTGAAATGGGGCACTGGGCCCCGAGAAAGAAAAGGCTGCACAGGGCAAGACTGAGCCTTTTTCCTTTCTTATGAACTAGTTATGGGATGGTAAAAATGAATATATTTTCAGATACTCGCTTTTTAATGAGTGTATTGTGTCTTAGTTGCACAAACTATACCAATCTGTTGATGTCACAATCCTGTGAATTTCAGGATGCATGGAAATAAACTCTAATTCCTTTCTGATAACATGTGTTTAGAGAGCGATTTGAATCTTAAACTCAATCCACTGCCATCTGTTTGAAACATTTAGCATATGTGCTGTCTCAAAACAGGACAAGTAAAGTGTGGATGGACTAACCTGCAACTATTGGGTCACCTTTATCTAATTGGATAATGAAAAAAAAAATCTTTTTCACATTTAAATCATCTAAGTGGATCTGCAAAGCTTTGGTCTGAATCCCTCCTTAATTTAACTCCACAAGCCATTTTTCAACTTTATTTCGAAGTGCGTCTCTGAGCAACTTGTTTTCATGTTGTCTCTTTAATCCACACGAGGCTCTTCACAGCCCGCCCCCCTCCAGCTTCCAGATCGCTCCATTCTAGTTTGATAGAGGGGTTTATGGCTATATAGCGGCGCTATAGGCTACTGAAAAATGTTTCTAGCCAATTTTCATTATAAAATCCCATCACAACCCTTATTGTCTCTGAGACTAAATATTTGTGTTGATTAACTCCAATACAGTGGTGGGCAGCACTAATCTCCATTATGTGGAGAGTTGAATCTGTGTTTGTGAGACTTACCTTGCAGATCCTGAGAAGCATGGGCGGAGCTTTCATCTACCACCTGCACCTGATTCTGTTGATGAGCCCAGCTGTTACTTAAGCCTCTGAGAGAGATCCAGTCCTCGCTGAATCATTTGGTTACCTCGGTGTGAGACAGCCTTTGTTTAAACCCTCCTCCGAGTCTGCCTCCTCGACCCATACCTGTAAGACAAGGAAAATATTTACTCACCTTGAAACTGCTCGGCTTTGAACTAACCAGTCCTTCCCTTTCAGGGTTGACACTCGCCTTCACATTTACACTCACAAATAAACACTTTAAACTTTTCATTCGAGTCTTGTTTCCTCTCAGTCCTTGTCTGAAATTGAGTACTGGTTTGTAAAAACATAACACACTAGCCCTAAAACACTAACTTAAATATTTAAGTCCCCTAATTGTAAAGCACTAATGCACAGAAAGTTTTAGCAAAAGCTAATTCTAAAGCACTAAAATAACCCAGTCAACCCATGAACATTCTTCAACAGACAACATTAGTCACATATTGCCACGTTGCTCTCTTAAAGTGCCTGTGACATCATTTTTTGTAACAAACATGAATGCATATTTGAAAAGACAACATTGATAACATACTGCAAATCACATTTCATGTCGGTGAGGTGAACAGTTGTTGAGATATTTGCATGTGAAGAAACAGGAAGTGATGTCAAAAGGGAATATCAGCATGTAAACAGAGTGTTTTTATAAAAACAGACTGTAGAGAAGAATCTGATGTTTCTTTAGATTGTTTTTAGTTGCTATCAAAGAGAGCCAAAGAAGAGTTAAAGTTTAAATAATTTTGTTTTAATAAACAGAGACCAAATAGTTTATTTTATTAATGAGTTCCCCTTTGATGTCACTTCCTGTTTTACTTTGGCTGAGCCAAATTCAAAAGAAAATAGGCCAGTTATGTGACAAAATGGATAAAATCATGTGTACTATGCCAATTTTCTTAAGAATAAAAATGTTTTCTTCAACTTTTTGTATTTAAAGGATATTTACATCACAGGCACTTCATTACTTATCATTGACATAATGTCACCTAGCGGATAAGTGACACATATGAACAAAATGAGTGACAGCTTTCACTCTCAGCTATTAACAATAATGTTGATCAATAACATTTATAGACCTCAGTTAGTGCTTCTGAATTTAGCCTATAAATTTAGCAAGTGCTAATCCACTAACAAATTTTAAAATTACCAAAAACCCTAAAGCACTAATCAGAAAATTAGTTCCCCTATTAGTGCTTTAGGGGAACTTCACCCACCACTGTTTATTATAGACTTAATGACGACATCTCACTGTCTAATGTGACAAATGTTTTTATTTGTTTAACATGTTGTTGTTTTTCTTCTTAACATTCTCCTTTACTATCACACTTATAATGCATGACCCACCAATGCTTCTGTTGGCTTCCCTCTCTGGCTACGCTTTATACAATATTTTTCCTTATAATATTGTGTTTCTACAAGATAACCAAGCTCCTTTCCATATAATAGCCACAGCTGAGTCCATTCCCTCTTATATAACAGCAGGTGAAACTAAAACATCTGCCCTGTGAAACTTCTCCTGCCATAGTTGCCATGGTCACAAAGCAGACCACAGTTGCGAGTTACAAAACTCGACCAATTATGAACACAGAATGCAGCAGCAAACAGAGACACATGTGCACAGGAGCAGCTACTCATTGTTTAAAACTGCCCGGAGTCATATTTTAGCAATGTCAGATAGAGTTCTGCATCATCGAGTCAGTCGGCACACGCACATGTTTTTTTGACGATGCAAATGTTAATTCGCACTTGATTTGTTTTTAAAAATAACCTCCAATAAACATGCTATTTACTCCGAGCTTAAAACTCTGAGTCATTTAGCTTTAAAAGTCATGAACCTAAAAATGAAATAGATTTAAAGTGTGAACTGTAGAAGTTAGAGGAGCTGAGTTTTATACAAAGAGTAATGTGCGCCTCGAGCTGCGCTGCCAATCAAACAGTCTCTCTGTTTTAGGTTGTCGACACTTAAATAAAGTTTCATACATGGATTTAGTTGAAAAACAAAAAAAATTACATTAAAAATAAAGCTTTTGAATGTCAAAGAGCAGTATTGCTTGCTGTAAAAGAACTTTTTTTATAAAATGGATCCAAGTTATGGTCACAAGTAGAGTCTTTCAACCTTTCATCAACTATAAAGATGTAAGCCTTGTTTTAATGCATCTACTTTTTCATCTACATATGTTGTAGATAATGCTGGGGTCCATTCACAATTGAAGATATAATTCTAATAAGATTCAGAGACACTGTGTGGCAACAAAACCTCATGTTGTTCTCTTTGCTGCACTGCAATATTACATCTAGTGGACATAATTGTTCAACCTCGGGTGTTTTTCATGGCTGCCATAGCTGGCTGGTAGGTAAAGGCACTTGCAATTTTGCTGCTAGATTTAGATAACCCTGCAATGTGTTCCTTTAAATTAAATTGTATGTTGGCTAACAGACTGCTTAAAGCTGGAGAGCACAGTAGGCTGCAGGGGGTCAGGACATTGGCTTCAGTGGATGAGCAGGTGGGGGATTGGAGCTTGAACAGAAATGGAGGGTGAGCCGACAGGTTGGAGCCTGGAAGCAAGAGTGGCTGATCATGAAGCTGGCATGCAGATTGGCAGTTGACAGTGAGTCCGAGGCAAACGGAGAAATACTGTTTTTAAACTGCCAAGAAAATAGAAAAAATATATAATAGGTTGCAGCATAAACCTGACTTCATCTGTGCTGGGAATTTCCAGGAAATAATCACTGGTTCTACCAGGGCCGTTCTACTAAATTGCTTGCTGAATTTTTACTGAAAGCCATCAACTGAAAAAAGCCAAACATCCAGCAATTAAATAAATGCAGTCTGCTTTATTTTTTATGATTCAAAATTTAAATTGAAAAAGATAAAAAACAGCATTATTTTATGATATAAAAATAATTTTTATATCAAATGAAGCCATTGCTAGGCAGACTTAGATGGATTGCCATACTGACTGAAATATTTATTTATTTATTTATTTATTTATTTATTTATTTATTTATTTATTTATTTATTTTCAGACCAAAGACGGCCCATTGGCTACCAGTCACATGGCCCTTGGTTATAACTTTAGAAATGTTTTAAAAATATTTTAGAAACGTTTAAATTTTGGAACCAACTCAATTCAAAATGGACACCATGGCCAACTTACATTAGTAAACACAAAATATTCATTAATTTTGCAGGTATTTTGCAAATATACCTGCATCTGACACATTTGGTGTCGATTATTTATGACATCTTTGTCTTAAACTTTAGCTGTAACTATTGAAGTCAGTCTGCTTTGTCTATTAACAAACTATCTCATGAATTACTGGATGAATTTTAATAAAAAACATTCGGAAGTATTCAATGGATTGTAGTTCAACAACCGATTACCATTTGAAGTCAGGTTAAGATGGTGGACACAGACAATTAAAATGGGAATATCTCAGTCAGTTTTACAAATATTGGGCTAAAACCTTGGGTGGTAGTAGCTGAGAGTGAGTCACAAGAGATAGTTTAAGCAATAATAGATCACATACCATCTTTATTTAACATTTTTCATGGAAGGTAGAGGAAAACCGTGCAGCTTTTTAATGCTTTTTTAAAAGGTTTGGTATAAGATGGATGAGTGTAAACCACTTCAGGAATAAAATATAGTTTGTCAGCATTCCTATTTTTCCTCCTGGTTTCAAGGTAAATAACATTTCAGTCTGCAGTGGGGTGCAGTCATCGTTCAGGCTCCACTAGATTGTAACAAATCCACTGCTCTTTATTTACTAATTTTCATGGTGAATAATATGATTGGAGTGCCTTTGAAGATGGCTTATTTCCATTCCCCCATGCTCATGCTTATCTTAAAAGAAACATATTCAGAGTTGACTGAACTATTTTTCATGAGCCTGGAAATGTAAACACATCTCCGGGTTTATCGATAGCTGACAGTTGAGGCTTGAACTTTGGAGTCATGGCGGAAACCGTCACTGTAATTTGAGGAAAATGAAGAAAGTGCAAGTTATTATTGTCCAACGGTCATTTCAAGCTTGCAGTTGGAGGGTGAGGAAGAAAAAAAAAACGTGTTAAAATTTACCTGCTTTGATACACTGCCATCTTAGAAAAATTGCATTTCACAGCTTTCAGTATGGCTTTATCCTGTCAACTCTGAGAGATTGGTGAGCAGTGATTCATTTGGTTTTAGAGAGTTGAGCGCATGTGGTATAAACATCATAACAGAGGCATGTGATTTCTTGTTTAGACGGCAACGGCATTAATGGGCTTGGCCTTTAAGCTCACATGGAGTCAATGATCTGGTGACCTCATGCAAGAAGGTATCCCTGGCCACATGACAAAAGCATTCAGTGATGCCGTGACCACATGTCAGCAGGCTTTGATCTTTTAATATGACACATCAGACACAAACGCAGCTCTCCAGACCTGCAGCTTAAATGCCTTATTGATTTTTAATCACAGCCAAGTGTCAGACTTATAATGGAGGACACCTGACATTTTACTAGCTGAAGAAGCAGTACATCCACTGACCAGTTGATTTTAAGTTAGATAAAAAGCTGAACTGTATTAAAATGCTCGCTAAGGATATGGAGATATTCTTTTTTTATTCAACCAAACAAAAAAGCAATTTCAATCAAAAACAAATTTAATCAAAAAGCTTTTGCAAAACAGAAACTTTTTTAAAACTTTGGTTTATTTGACGATGGGAGAGGGAATAATCTTAGAAAACCAAAATCCGCCAGCCGGCATGCATCGATTTCAAAAAGCTGTAACTTTCACATAGAAAGGCTAAAATGGACCAAACTTAGTATGAGTCATCCATGTTGCATGTCCGACTATACCATGTGGTCATATGACATCATCAAAGCCCTGCCCAGACATAACTCCTTTAGATTAACTATAAAAATGTGTCCACACGTTTTGCAAGCAGAAGTATTAGGTATAAACTTCCTGAGAACACTGAAATTGCTGATGGAGATTTAAAAACAAATCACTTGTCAACACATGAAGAAGAAAAGTTTTACCATTATTAAATACATATTTAAGATTTCTCATAAGTTTCGACAAACTCTATGGTCAGGGTTTTAGCTCTAATTACTAAATTTTCATAATTCACTGAATTTAATTTTTTTCTTCTCTTCCACCTTTCACTAGAAATCCCATCATGCTTTGCTTGAGCAGTTCCTTATTACTCCCAGAAAATGAACAAGGAGTTCTGGGTATACAATCACTCTCTGTGTGAAGCAAAGCTTGTTGGTAATTTGTAGTCAGATTAACTGAGACAGTCGTTTGTACAAAGTGAACCACATTAAACAGCACACTATGACAGTACACAGAAAAAACAGTTTTTTTACTAGAAATTTAAAACAAGTAATAATCAGCAAGAAGAAATTCAAGTTTTTGTTTTAAACATACTTTAACCCTCGTGCGATCCTAACATTCTGTTTACTCCCCTTGTCCTACGGGTCAAAAATGACCCGCTCTACCAAAGC
>JAUBOC010000127.1:11354620-11372002 GCA_032275365.1 Anablepsoides cearensis | reverse complement strand
TATATATAGGGCCTCACAGTTGAGGCCCTGACTAATTCCACATTCGGACACTATCGTCTGTTGTATGGATGGATTGGACGTCTGAATATGCCACTGAAGAGCTAAGAATAACCAGACGCTCATTTTCATTACAGTGATTTGCACTATTTTTGATGAGATGTCAGTACTTATGGATTGGATCTATCAGATTTAATAATGATTGAGCAATTTGTGTAAAAATACATAATTTAGATGTACTTTATCCGTGTTATCCGTATTAACCACACTTTACCAGTATTTTGAATGTTTTTTTTATATCAAAAGGGACTTTATCTTTGTGATAAAAGATTACATCAACAACAATACAGAGTAAAAACTACACAAGAATCTCAGTAATTCTGTAAAAAAAATATAACTAGTAGTGTCTAGAATAGAATAGAAATACAATAGAAACAGCCTTTATTGTCCCGCGCGGGGAAATTCAGGTGTAGCAGCAGCAGATACATACATCAGTCCACAAAAACAGTATATTGCTATGTGACAATATCAATTGTAGCAATAATAATATAATTGAAGATAGTAACAATAACAAATAAGAATAATAATTACCGTACCGGACTATAAAGGTGAAATTAGATAAAAATAAAAATAAAAGCAGCCTTCAACCAGCCTTTAAATTAGGGACAAAAAGTGAAACTTACACATACTCAGACTGATCTGTGTTAGACGTTTGAGCCGTAAATGTAAGTCAGCAGTTTTGTTAACAACAGGGATAAAGATGACAGGAACTTACATTTATAACATAAACAAATAGTAAGAACTGCTCAATTTTACTGCTGTTTTCTTTTCGTGTATTTTTCAACAGGACCTACCTGCCTCCTCTGACCGCACGTGCCTGACCTTTGAGTCAAACACTTGGGTGCAGCTGACCAAATGAGAAGAAAAAAAAAAAAAACACATGAATGAGCATGTGCTGTGAGGGTATTTCATTTTAGAAGAGCATCAAAGTAACAATTTCCTACTTTGTGAACAACTTCTTTCACTTAATCTACACTGATATGTAAGGATTGTTTTAGTTACTACTCATTTAATTTAATTTTGACACTATATATATAACTTAAAAAACTAATGGTGTGTTGAAGCCATAACGGGGCTCGACCTACTCTCCCATGCATGTCTTTTAGCTCTTATTTGAGTCCGTAAGCCTCTCAGTTGATGATCACTGACCTGTTTAATCAGTGCAACTGTACTATCTCATTCACTGACTTGTGCTCTGGTAAGACAGTGTCAGCTCCAACCAACTGTCACAGAAACACACTCCTGGATGCAGCCAACCGATAAAACCCACCCAGGCAGCGAGGCCTGCCTGCACTCAGCTGAACTCCAACTTCAGCCTCATTCAGCAGAACATGAGTGAGTTTGAAGGTTTTGTATCAAAAATTTTTTTTTTACCATTTTATTGCATCATGAATGGCAGGCTCGTTAATAAGAAAATATCTTAAATGCCCTATATACACTTATACACAATAAACATACTGTGGGTTATGGGGCACAGAGGTCAGAATACAATACACCACTTGTGCAGGATATGCATTTTTCTTTCTCTTCCCTTAAAACGGGACGATCTTTGTCAAGTCATTATGATAAATTTGAGCAGCAAATGAGGTCAAAAGGCTCTGCAGTGTTGAGGAAAACTCCTGGTTTGAATGTGAGTCTGTGTTTTATTTGTGTAGCCAGATGGTTATCCAGCAGATGCATGTGACACACGTCATAAGAGAAAAATGAAATGAAAAATATGTTTACAGCAGCATATTCTGTGATCTACACGTTGTTCCCAGACCTGCAAAAGCAACAGTGCCAAACTCACATGCACACTGATCCAGATAACCTTTCCTGCCTACATGTCTTTTATTTCTAAAAATAGCTGTACTTATATCTCATGGAATATACTGTAAGTGCACTTCAGTGTAAATAATACATTGAGAGATCAAAAGAAAAAAAATGATCTCTATATGGTTACAGCTTTAGACTAAACTAAAAATCATTTGGTTTTCTTCTATTTTGTAGTGTTTTTTTTATTTAAACAATAAAAACAAAATTACAACCAAAACCACCTGTTCTTACAATTTTTTTCAGTAGATGTGCAATTGTGAATTATTGTTTTCTTCCTGCTTCTGTATATTGATCTATTTTACGCTAAAGTAAACCGCTGTGATTTTACAGCTGTTTGCATTGTAAAGCAATTGAGGAGAAAAAAGAGACAAGACAAGATGGCCTACTAAAATATAAAAAAAAAATAGATAAAAATGTGTTTTTAATTATTGTAGCCCTGAAGTGCAAAACATAAACATTTATTTTAGGTGATCTTTTTTTAGGCCCTTATCTATCCCAGACTTGTCATAGAATATTAACTTGTCAAAACATTTGGGTTTTCAAAACCTCAAACCAAGAGGATTAAGTGACAGGAAATGAGGAAATGAATATGGTGGTGTACATTCTCAGTCACAATAAATCCCACAAAATTTCTTCTATTCTGTAAAGATGTTTTGTTTCCCATATACAGTATATATTCCTGAAAGAACACAACACCCAATGGAATACCATTTTGTAATGTAAAACATTTCATTTTTTTAACCCATCATAAAAAAAGCTAAAAATTTGAAAATTATACATTTAACCAAACAACACAAAATAAAAACATTTTATTTTTACAGAAAAAGGGGGAAGGCATTTATGGTTCACTTCTAATAACAGTATTTTATCCTAAACAGGTTGGGGGTGAAGAACACAAAATGAAGGACCAAGAGAAAAGTTATAGAGAATAGAATAGAATAGAATAGAATAGAATAGAATAGAATAGAATAGAATAGAATAGAATAGAATAGAAAAATTTTACAAGAATCAAAACCTTTACATACAAGAGTCATTGCACTTTGGATGTTTGGTTGGTATGTAGAGTCTTGACGGCCCTTAATGCTCCTGTACCTTCTGTCAGAGGGCAGCAGGCTGAGCAGGTGGCGACCATGATGCAGGGGGTCTTTGAGGATCCTCTTTGCCCTGGAGAGACAGCGGGTGCTGGCAATATCGTCGAGCAAGGGGAGAGGACAACCAGTTATTTTGTCTGCAGTCCTGATCACCTCCTGCATCCTCTTCCTGTCAGCAGAGGTGGAGCCAGCATACCACACAGCTTAGTCTAAGAGTTGTTCCACCTGAGTAGTCTGCTGTTTCTATTGATGCAGACCACCTCCTTGCTTTTTCCATTATTGATTGACAGATTGTTCTTGGCATACCACTCTGCCAGTCACTGCTCCTCTTCCCAATACACTGACTGGTCTCCACCAGGAGAGCGTCATCTGCGTAGCTGATGACTGTGCTAGTTTTGTGTTTCGATAAACTAAACTGATGAGAGGCTTGCAGCTAAATAAATGACAATATTTCAAAGAGCTAAAGAAACTGTAAAAACAGCTCTAAAATGTGACGATAAAGCACAGATAGATTAAATTACAAGAAATTATCATTTTGAAACAAATCGATTATATGCTGAGTAAACATGCACTTAATCCTTGCGAAGTTACGTGTAAAAATACTGTAGTCCAAGGGGAAAAAAAAACTTGTACAAGTGATGGTTGCATTAACTGTTGCTGACAACAGTTTGACCTCACTGTACAGACCCTGATATCTTCCTCCTCGGTATGCTTTCAAAGATTCCCCCCCCCCCC
Organism: Anablepsoides cearensis; assembly: GCA_032275365.1. NCBI lineage: Eukaryota > Metazoa > Chordata > Actinopteri > Cyprinodontiformes > Rivulidae > Anablepsoides > Anablepsoides cearensis. The sequence continues at coordinate 11,368,304 of JAUBOC010000127.1, read as the reverse complement.
TCCCCTCTTTTCTCAGCTTCTTTGAAGAGTTCCGTATCATTCATGTGTGGTCAGGCAGAAACCAGAGCCGACATGCCCTTCTGGGAAATGTGTTAAAAGGTATGTGAAAACAACTTCCATTACTGGATGAAAGCTGGGTTCGAAAGAGGACGAAGAAAAAAAAATCGAGTCTGTGACAGAAAATGAGCAGATGAGGCAGAAAGTGGAGCAGAATACGAAGTGAAGAAGGGATTCTTGTAATCTTTCAAGGCAGACACACGTCTGATGAGTGCTTCATTGTCATGCTGCTGAACTCTTTTTTTTTTAAGAACTCGTTTCCTTTTGTGTCAAAAAGCAGAGGTTGGGATTTTGCGTGAGTTCGGTGAAACGATAGCTGTTTAGTCGCTGTTGTGTCACATTTTCCTATCCTGTTGTTACAGCACAAGCACCACAAGGCTAATGGTCTCAGTCTCCTGTCAGGGCATACCATTATCATGTCAGTTCATGGAACTCAACTGCTGCTGAGATCATTAGGATCTCCTCTGGGCTGCTGTACTTCCCAGACAGTGAAGTGCAGGGTTTTAGCAGCTCTGGGGAGCATTCTAAGGTCGGTGTAATTCACCTGTGGATTCAATCTCTGAGAAAGAGAGAGAGGAAAAATGATTCAAACTGTCTATCGGGTTTGCAATTGTCTCTAATAATCAGCAAAACTAAACAGACGAGACATCACAAGTCTAAAACGTGTCTGTATGTTTATCCATCCATCTTCTCTCAACCTGCTTTTCCTTTCTGGATCATGGGGAGCTGCCAATCACCAGCAGTCACTGTGAGAAAGGGGGCGGGTGGGCAGGACAGGTCCATCACATGGAGATAAACAACCATTCACACTCTTACTCACACCTAGGAACAATTTAAAGTTATCAATTAACCAAACAAGCAGGTATTTGGTCAGTGCCTAAAGAAAACTCACATCTACACAAGGAGAACATGCAAACTCCACCCAGAAAGGCATGAAGGTGATCCTGAAGCTTTCTTGCTGTGAGGTAAAAGTAACTGCACCACAATGCTGCTGCCCCTGTATGACATTATGAGACAGAGATGGGAAAAAAACAGCTGCTTCGACCCAAAACCATCTTATGTCAAACCTAAATAATGCTGTACAGTTTCATGACATGCTATGATATCCTGTGGTATGTGTTAGTACTCACCATGTCCAATTTTAGCTCAGTAGTTAGCCATTCTTGCATGTTTCAGATTTTCATTTCTAGATCTAAATCCAAAGATCACTTTCTGAGAATTTCAAGTTAAGTTGTAGCCATTTGTGTGTTGGTTAATGCATATTAGCTCTGGTGGCCATCTTCAGTCAGGATGTTTTCAAATTTTAACTAGTTGTGAATGTACTTTCAATGACTTCTTTCTGACAACTCCAGTAAAATCAATTTAATATATGCTGTTTTGTGAATATCTCATTTTGTCTCTTTTGATCAGACATGTTACCATAAAATCTAATTTTCACAACAAAAATATATCCTAGTGACTGACTTTTTTTTTTAGATGGAGCTGCTGGAATTGAAGTTCCTCAAAAGAAAATGTTTAGCATCACAGCTGTTTGTGTGCTTTCAACTCAAATTTGCAGTGGCAGCCGTTCCTGTATATGCCTGCATCAATCTTCTAATCTACATCATTTCCAGGAAAGTGAAAATAATTTATTCCAAACAACTCTGAGATGTCTTTAGACCCCTTTGAGACTAAAAGGCATCAAAAACCTCTTTATGAAGGCTTTAGAACCCAGCATAAAAACATTCCACACTTCTGTGGCAAAAAAATCATAATTTATTCTGAAAGAGTTTTATTGATTATTTTACTCTCCTCATCTGGCTTTACCACGTTACACACGCTGAGGTGTTTCTGGACAACATACTGAACACCAACCTAAACACGGAGCTTTCTGGTAGTTGCTTTTGTAAGAGAGCCTGGTAAACCACACTTGAACTAGATGCCACACAGCGGTAGCATATACGACCCCCACAAGTACGCAAAACATCAATGGGGGCGGGGGGTGGGGACTGTCTCATTGGTGGGTCTGATGGAAACCCCTTTGTCAAAACAACAAAAAAATCTGAAGCTCTTATGTTGAATAATTTTTGAGGTATAAGCATTTTTGTATGTCCAGACACCCCATTTTCAGGTGGAGCCCCCTTCTGAAATCCTGGGTCTATCATAAAACCACTGGTTGGTGCAGTGTAGGTTGGACACATCTACATTCCTGCCAAATTTCATGTTGATCAGTGCAGCTGTGTCCATGCTGTTGACCAAAAATCACTGAAAAAAAAAACTGTATGACTGACAAAAAAAAGTAGTTGTTGTGTAAACTTTGAACATCTTTCAGAGGTTAAATTATATTTAGAACATTAAAATATCAGTTCCATTGACATGTCTTTTCTCTATTGCACATTCTGAGCTAAAATTAAAAAAGAAATCTTTGGGCCCAGCAGATTACTGTATAACACTGTGTGGGGCAGAGTAAATCCCAGGGATTTTTACATTTGCTCATCATCCACCCCTTCAGTTTTTCCAAGCACACACACACACAGCTCTTAGGATTAAATGAATAGAGAAGGGGGGAGGGGTAGTCCACTGGGAGCTCTTTCAGCTCTTACTTAGAGGATGATGGTCAGTGTCCGTTATGTAAGATGAGTGGATTTCAAAATGCACCGCTGAGCCGTTCTCTGTGCTGCCTGACGCCTTTCTCTACGCTCTGACCGGGTTGCCCACGCTCAGACTGTGACACACATCCAAGCCCTGCTACACAGCAGCCTATAGAGTCCTTGATGATGTGGAGGACACTGGTGCCTACAGAAACTTTGTATCAACTAACCCTGATCATTCTGGTGTAGGTGGGGAACTGACTCCTTCCACGATAATCTTTTGTGCGTTGCTACATTTTAGAGCTAATGATGCCCATTTTTTAGGGGGTAGTTCAGACAAATCAGAGTTCAGAAAAAGTCAAAAAACATCACTTACACCCCAGGTGTCAAATTCAAGGTGACTCCCGTCTGGCAAGCCAAAGGGGCATCCCCCACTCCTCAAAAAAACAAAAACAAAAAAAAGCAAACACAATACATTTTTTTTTACTTAATTTGAAAATTGTTTTTATCTCAATGGTTAACTTTAAATTTATGATTCAATACAACTACATAAATTCAAAAGGTTGTTCTGCCCCTGAGCTGTTGGCTTTAAGTAACAGCAATTGAGTTGGTTAGCACAGTACCAATGTCTCAAAATAAGCTGCTTTAAAGCTTTTAGAGTTCATAAATCACATATTCATTGAACTGAATTACTCAGGTAAATACATTATTTAGATAAGTTAGCTCATAGAAAACTGATGAAAACTGAAGCTGAAACTTCCTTAACTCTTTAATTTCAGTTGCAACGAGGCAGCAATTAAATAAATGGGGTTTATAGAAGAGAGAAAGGTTATGAACTTATATTTCACATTACTCTTTTGAACAATCTCACATTAGAGAAATTAATTTTATTTCAGTGCAGTTAGATTTAAGCAAAAAAAAAAAAGAAGAAAAAACAACAAACAATTCAACAATTCTAATGAACGGTCTGTGTCTAAGAGGTTTAATATTTTGTCTCTGTGAGATGATGATTTAACTATTACTTTTAGGTTAAGATACCCAAAACCATTTAAAAGTCAGAGCAGAACTAAATTTAAAAAAGCATTAGTGTTGCAGTTAACATGTAATAAAAGAGATGACCAAAGACAAGAGCTGAAGTGACACTCCTCATCAATATAAGATTTTAATTTGCATATAAACAGTTTCTGGTATCCATGCATACAGTTTGATGAGCGTAAAAGGTGGAGAAAAAGATCCCACTTACTTATTTTGTTCCCCACTTAAGAGTACTGTAAATAAAACAGCAGCAGGTTGGACTCAGTGTCACAAATGAGGTTAATAAAACTGGTAACCATCATTGTTCTACTTTTTTTAAAATAAAATTTGGTAGAAACTTGCATACCTCAAACATCTTATTCCAATATATCAGAGTGGATATGAACAGTACTGTGCAAAAATTTTAAACCACAACTATTTTTTTTCTACATTGCTTTCAAGCAGCCAGACTTTTTGTAATCTTTAAAAGTTGTCTTGGTCTGTAGGTCTGTTAAAGGAAATAATGGGAGGCCTAAAACAGTAGCTGCAACAGAAACAGAATTTAAAAGCCATGTATTCCAGCAAAAGCCAGACAGAGAACCTGAGAGACCAGCCTTCAGCTGATCATCAGGCTCGTGGCTCCAAATCATATTGGTTTGAATATATTACCTCTGTTAATAACCTAATTAAACATGGCCATAAAACAAAAAATAGCATGGATGTCTGTACTAATTTGGGATTGTTGTGTTTATTCTTTATAACAGACGTTAATATGTCAATAGTCATTTATTCACAGTAAAATAGATTTTTGGAGATCTAGGAGCCCTTACCATTTTTTCTTCTCATAACTCTTTGTGAATCACCTTGGTGGTGGTAAAATACCATCAGATCAAACTGTAATGTTTGGTATTTTTTAAAGACTCCTAAAAAAAAGGGAACTGATATGTATTGTACAGAGATGCTGGTAACAATGTGTCTGAAAGTTCAAATTAAAAATGTATTTTTCCTCATTTGTATATGGTAAGACTGCACTAGTTCAATGTTTGAGTTTAGGAATGATTCACAAGTTTGAATTTCATGACTTTAACAACAACAAAATATCTGAAAAAAAGCCAAGTACTGAACTGAAAAAAAAAAATTATCAACAAAAATATTAAAATACCTTCATAAATATTGGACAAAAAAATGCTAAAGACATCCATGCTCTATACCTACTTCTTCCTTTCAGGGTCACAGGTACCCATATCCAGCAGTCACTGCGGGGTACACCCTGGTCAGGTTGCAAGTTCATCACAGGGCCACATATAGAGACAAACAACTACTCACTCTCACACCTAGGGACAATTTAGAGTTACAAATGAACCTAACACATGTTTTGGTGTGTGGGAGGAGTACCTGGAGAAAACATGCACAGAAAGAATATGCAAATTCTACCCCAGAAAGGTCCCCGGGCTGGGATTCGACCCAGCGACCTTGCTGAGAGGCATCAGCACCAACTGAGCCACCTGCTGCTAAAGACAATTCTAAATTATTACAAGAGAGTTTGGCAACATGGAAATAAAATATAAAAAGCAAAAACTTTTGCACTGTACTGTCCTTATAAATATAAATAGATATGGCATACCGTACAAAATATATACTTACGTAATGCATGATACATTTATATATATCATCACTGTAAATAGTAAAACAAAACAGACATTTTATATTCACTTTACTACATGTACTGCTGAGTCAACCAAAGTGCTTGATAAATATGAGGATTATAAACTCCTGTTTTTGTTTTGTGATTGTTCAGAGGTCTGATAGCACCGTACAGTATGACAGTCTAGACAGCTCAGAGGATACAAGCTGTTTAAAGTTGTATTTGGTATTTTTTGTAATAAGTATCTTTAAAAAAACAACAAAATAACCCTCAAAAACTGCATATGAGTTCATGTCTCTAAGTTCAGCCTCAGACAGAGTCCACCTTGACCTGGTTATTGTTGGTCATGAGTGGTGACGGTTTACTTTTGAGCCTCTCCCCTGCATCATTGGAGCTGTCCTGGAAGAAGATACGAGCTGTACACACGGACACCACGATCCGCTTGTACTCCCGCCGGAAGTTCTGGTTCAGCACACCGTACACAATAGCATTAAGGCAGCTGTTGAAGTAGGCCATGAAGTAGCTGGCCACGAATAACCACTCGGGGATGAGGGGAACCACCACCTCCGGTTTGATTGCTACAGCCAGGCCGATGAAGTTGAGCGGCGCCCAGCAAACGGCAAAGAGCACAAACACCACAAACATTGTGACAAAGTTTCGGACGTCGTGTGGCGTCAGCTTGGGTCGATTGTCTGGCTTCACCCTCCTCCTTACCTGAATGACCAAAATCCATATCCGCAGGTAACAGTAGGTGACAATCATGATGGGCAAAATGAAGTGAAAAAACACCACAGCGATGGTGTACGCCGAACTGGCGGACTGCTCAAAAGTGCAGGAGTAAACACGTGGGTCGTACTGAAGGGAACCCACAAAAAGGTTGGGCACGATGGCCACTACGGTCAGCGCCCAGATCAACAAAACATAGCAGACAGAGTTTTTGTCGCTGTACAGTTTGTCATATTTGAGGCTGTGACAAATGTAGCAGTATCTGTTGATGGCGATGCCGGTGATGTTGAAGATGGAGCCGATGACGCTGACACCCATGAGGAAGCCGCTGATCTGGCAATGGACATAACCCAGGTTCCAGCCATTGTGGAAAATGGAGGTGAGGACCAAAGGGTATGGGTAGATGGCCACCACAAGGTCTGCTACTGCCAGGCTGACCACAAAGATGTTCCCTAAAAGCAAAAAACACAAAAAACACAAGAAAATACCTTCAAATAAGTCTAAATTCAGAAGACCCAAATTTAAAGCAGCTTTTCTCTTAAATTAAAAATTTAAAAACATAGCATAAATGTAAAAAAAAAAACAGCAATATATATATATTTCTTTAAAACAAACATTTACAGAAGTCATTGTTCCATATGTATGAGGTAAAAATACATGAACACTAACTTCTTTTTTGTCTTCAGACCTCTTTTAGTGTAATTTTCATTTTGCAAAAAGCAGTCAAAGCTGAGATATTTTTTAAACAAGTGTTGTCTTGGAGAAGGTGACTCATCAGAGCAGGCTTTATTAGTATTGCAGGTGAAATCCTTGTTCACAAATACTTATGTTTGTATGCAAACTAAAGATAATTACCGTTAGAATGCCCTGTAAAAAACAACACTGCTAGATAATCTGAAAAAAATACAATCCACTGGGTACATGTGCCTTTTAACTTGTGTTTTTTTTTACTCCTCTTTCATTTGCTCCATTTTTCAGGGGTTGCCACAGTGAGCAAACTTGCATTAGTTCACTTTTTAGGCTGTTTGTTGGTCTAAATTAGTTGCCTGGCAGAGAAATTCTGCTGTTTTTTTGTTTTTCTTTGTTTAGTTTTTTTTTTTTTGGCTTTTGACTAAGACTTTGAGACATTAAAAAGCATATGATTAGGCTTTTTTATTTTTTGTCTTCATTGTATTTTTTTTTATATTCGAGAACAATGAAAGGCTGTTTAAAGACATTTTCAAATGTCAAAGTTAAATATAAAAGTTAAATACTGTACATACACATCCTGTATTTACTCAGGCAGTGGTTGGTTATGCTAAATAAATATTAAACAATCAGGTTAGTGAGTGCACATAGTACCAGGTCAAACTTTTTGTAATTAAAGTTTTTTGAATTACCTTCAGGACTTGAGGGTGAGTATTTGTTTAACAACCTGTATACAGAAAGTGCCTGACAGTTTCCGTTTTGAATTGTGAAGTACTTCAATAAAATTACAATTGAACACATAATACTAAAATAAATTCAATGCTGACATATGGCAAGAGAAATATATTTTGAGACCTCTAATTTGTGGAATAACTTTGGAACAATGGTTCTGAATGGAAATAATTTTCATTATTGTTGCTTTTTTGAAATGGGTGGGGGGCTGCTTCTCACAGACTGAAGGAAAACTCTCCTAATGAGACCACTTGTTGATATGGATAATTTAAAAAGAGAAAATCAAAGCTCATTTGGAAGCTGTTCCATTGGGCTCCAAAATAGTTTGTGCTATATTGGTATACGTATTTGTATGATAAAGTATTGTAATTATGACAAACTTGATGTTTGTGTCATTTAATTATGTGATATAATTTGTGTTTTCCTGTCTGCTAGGCCACTAGGTCAGTGTGATGCAAATTTTGTCGTATGCACTTGATATTGTCAAGGCAGGCTGGATTTTGACGACAACGTGCAGTTCTGGACTGAGTGCAGCAGCCACTGCACAACAAAGTCCATTCCAAAGTGGGCTAAACACAAAAAGATTAAAGACCTAGCATTTCTTAAAGTAATGCTCATCACCCACTGCCCTTCGTGTTAGACTATTAGAGAGTTGGAGTTTAAGCCATGTTGGTCAAGTCTTGGAAAAAAAAATGTGCTAAAGTACAGCATGTATTGTGTATGACTTGGCTACAAACTGGAGCTTAATAATGAATTAGTTGTTTTCTGTTTCATAAAGTCAGCTAGCAGTTGTGACCATCTTGAATTGAGTTGAGTTATTTAGAGTTTAATGAAATTTCATCTAATGGTTCTGGAGAAATTTGGTTTCAATCAGACAAAAACAATTATTGCACATATTTTGTCTTTCAGGAATGTACAGTCCAAACAATAAAAGAAACACAAAAAATGCTTGCTTTGTGGAGATACTGTTTTAGAAGACTTGTTTCTCTCCACATTTTGATTATAAAAAAATCCTGCTAAATTCCTAGTGAAAAATCACTTGAACTTTCCTACAACCCCCCACCCACCCCTTAAATTAGAGTAAAACCACCATTCGTTGAGCTGGAGTGTGAAACTGTTGACCCCGGCGATAAATCGTATGAAATCAAGCAAATTAATGAGAACATTAGAAGTGGTTTGTTTATTTTTCCACAAAAATGTGAGATAAATATGCATGCAAAATAGTCCATATTAAGAATAATAAAATACTGTATTTTGCGACTCAGGAACCTATCATCACAATGTTAGAACATCTAGTTTTGCACCATTTCCACAGCTACCACTTTTATATCCACTGAGTATGTATGGTAATCAGTACATCACAAGGATGCTGTACAGCGCGTATGATAAGATTCATTTATTACATGCCAGATTGGAAGTGAGCACATCCTATATCGCTGCCATCACTGCAGGGAAAGAGGCAATTTCATTTTTTGTCCTGATTTTCATGCAGACAGTATCAGACACAGTCTTCCCCGTGCTGCATACAGACCCGTCAGTCTCACCTGAGCATTAGAATCAAACACAGATCAGCAACTGTTATCTTACACAGTGCATACCAACCATTCCACTGGCAGGGTTCAAATGTGCTTATTAAGTTTTGTCTTTTTATAGCTGTCATTCAGCTGCCCTCTGTAGGGGATTAGGAGCATTTGCTGTTGTGTCAAGATCACGTTAAAAAGGCACAGTGTGTGCATTTATGCTGCTGTTCACTTATTGTGAGGATGTTAGTGGTGAGAACAGTTGACTAAAAGCATGAATAATCTTGCAAAGATGCTTGCAGTCCTACTTTACTTATGCTTGTTCTGGTTATAGATGCAGTTAAGTGTTGAACCACAAAACATATCAAAACTAGATTTTATCCTTTTAGGTTTAAAACAAAACAAACAATACATAAAATGAGCTTTGTTATTTACGAACAGCCAAATCTCACTGAAATAAAAGTCTTATAATAAACCCTCTTTAATGGGCGGGGCCATAAACTTGTTTTTTTTATCATATTACCTAGCCTGGCCATTGCCTTCCATCTGAGTTCTGCTCAAATCAAAATTTCCCTTCTCTGCTCAGTCTGGGCTTTCTTCCATTGACATGGATTTCTCTGGTAGAATTTCAACCAGGCCAATCAGTGAACAGGAGGAGGAGTTGTGAACAATGACATTGATTTTCTGCAATGTTTTAGTCTGCCTGTAGTTTAGCAGAGGCAGTGGAGGAAGTGAATGAAGCCAGTCAGTCTGTGTTGACAAAACTTCCAAATTAAATTAAATTTGTCCCACAAAGCCTGCAGCACTCATTTACAGCTCTTGTTCAGCTCTGTACTTCTCTCTGGTTGTTTACACAATTTCCGGTTAGCTTCCTTCACGGTCGAGCTGGCGCACTACATATGTCATGGCCAAACGTTAGCAATTGGGTAAAATAAAATCGAATGGTTTTAAACTTCAACAGAGTCCAGCAAGCAACCGTATCTCAAAAGCCGAGAGTCCAAACCCTCTGTGCAAAGCTAAGTGAAGAATAAGGGGCTGTTTTTTTTTTTTTTTTTTTTACCAGCTACATGTACGTCTGGTGCCTGGTTGTTAACTGATTGAATAAAGAAAGAAGCAGAGTTATTTTTTTCCAGCCAGAAAGCCATCTTAGAATGATCTGGTGTCACTTAAAACATATTTCTACTGTTAAATCCTCCATATTTTAGACTCTTTATTTCCATAGAAGACTGCAGTGTTTATTTGCACAAAATCATAGTTTTGTCTCATTATATCCCAAAACCCAGATGCTCTAGTATCACCAACATTACAACAGTCAGTGGTATAAAGCGTTTTGTAAAATCCAACGTCTTTAATCTTATATCCCTAAAAATGCTGCAACATTACATGAGTTTTACACACACGTCTGGTTTGTATAACCCCGTGGGGACTGTGCATTGACTTCAATTCATTTTTGGGAAATTATGTAGCCTAACCCTGACCATTTACCCTATAAATAACCACACAGGGACCTACCTGACCCTAAAACTAACCTAAACTCAATTCACACCTTGGTCCTAAACCTAACCCCCCACCTGTAATTTGCATTTGGACCAATGCCCGGTCCCCACAATGCACGTTCGGTCCCCACGAGGCTGCTTTTTCGAGAAAATTGTCCCTACGATGTAGGAAAAACATGTCCACACACACACACCACTTCAGGCAGGAGTTTTCAGTGGTTACAAAAGGCAGTACAAACAGTATTTATGAATTCTGTTAAAAAGTGGGGAGCTGCTGTGCACAGACCAGCTTTAACTACACAATAATAAAGCAAACAGCAGGAAGAGGAGAGACACTGAACTTGTGCTAATTCCCCTTTTCAAAGTGGAAGCTCAGTTTACCAGACTACTTGCTCAAATGGAAAAATTGTAAACATTGTGCTCGTATCTCTTGCATCTGCTGTTGGTCTCTATAAGCCTGCCTCCTGCCTTTGATGGTAGCAGCTCTAGCCTTGGTAACTTGTTGGTGCCGAGATGGCATAGATATTTCTTTGACTTCTGTTTCAACCACACTGCTTCACTCCTGCAAAACACACAAAGCCAGGCCTGAAGCACCTTCTGGGCATTTCTGTAACCACTGAAAGGACTGAGGCTACACGCGGGAGCTGAAGCCAACCCAATGCTGTTGGTTAAGTAGTAGCAGAGCTGTAACAGCGGACACGTAAATAAAGGTAAAACAACTTGACAGCTCAAAGATGTGATGTAATGATCACATATGGTTCATGTGACCAACTGGTTGCAGAGTTTAAATATCGAACAATAAACAGATTCATTAACGAGGAGGTTGTTGATGACGTACATCAACTTTTTGTTTTGTTGAAGAGTTTAGTTAACCAAAATTAGGATTGCTAAAGTTTATCTTGAAAATGCAACTGTATAAAGATGTCTATCAAACATTTAATGTCAACAAAGCTGAGTACCTCTCCATGCCTCTTGCTTTTTGTACTGCATTGTGAACAAGCAGCTGTGTGAAAATAAATTGATCCTAGACTTCTGTTCTGCAATGCTTGCTTTATTTATAAAAGCTCACATCTATAAAGGACGTGGGTGGCTTTTAAAGTTATTTATGAACGGTTAGAAGCAGCTTAATTATGGACTTGTTTTTGGGGTAATGTAAGAGGAACTTTGTTTTTGTTGAAGTGCCAACAAATAACTAGCACACCATGCATTCATACTGGAAACAGTTGGTTGTAGCTTTTAAACTTAATTTCTCAATTTTACTAACAGGTGTTAGAAATGATGAGAAATTATGGGCTGAAAAAAAAAAAACAAGCCAGGTCAAATAACTTCATTTAAATAAAGCAGCTTTAGCATCTATCCTATTTACACCCAGCACATCCAACTGTGCAGCCACTAATGACTTTTCTTTGAGGTTATGTTTACCTGGTGTGTTTAAGTCTAAGCAGCACCATTCTTTTAGCTCCTATTCTGTCTCTGCACACTTGTTAGATCTGGTAACTCTCCACCCTGTTCACCAGTTAGCAGCCAAGCGAAAAGTTAGGATGTGGTTACAAGTAAAATTTGGAATAAATATGAGCTTTGTACCAGCTGACACAAACCAGCAAAACCCTTTAAGTCCAAGGAAGTGTACTGCCAAAAAAAAAAAAAAAAACAAATGTTTTCATCCAGAGTTCTAAGACATCATGCAGACAAGTTTAAGTCGAATCCCCTTCATTTCCATGTCTGCTGTTTTTCTGTAGCAACGCTGTCCGTGGGGTTTAAAATCTCATCATTACCAGTGTTGACCTTGCCAAGGTGAAATGCCTTCGGACAGCTGGCTCTTTGGGATGCTGGACTCTCTCTCTCGCTCACCGTTTGCCACTCTGGCTAGTTCTGTGATTGACGCATCATTCTGAGTTTTCATTTGGCTTGGGGATAGATATGGCCCGATGCTGTGTCCCTTTTCCATTTCTGCAATCCCACACTTTCAACCAATTCCTGTTAGGATTTAGGTACATGTGAAGCCCATCTAAGCATTTTTATTTATTTATTTATCTTTTTTTTTTTGCCACTGTAGCTTGCAATGAATTCTGACACAGCCCGGTAAGCCAAAGAGATATACAGTTCATTTAATGTCAGCTTGACTTATTCCACATTTTACGGCATTAAATCATAATCAGAAAATGGAATATGCCAGAGTTCATTCTGCCATGAAAACAGCACAGTTTAAAAACGGTTTTCTCCAGCATACTGAAAAGTAAATTTGAGCATCACATCAGAATTATTTGTGAAACTTAAAAACTCAGTTAATTTTGGAAATAATGACATCAGCAAGGAAAAATATTTTTTTAAATTTTTGTACGTGTTAATTTTTCATTTGTGAGCCATTAAAATACCTTTACAAGATTTTCCAAAACATTTTAAAACCTGTATATTCAATCACCACCACTAGTGAAATCCCTGCCGTCATATGAAAAAGCTGTGATCTGATTTAGAATTAAAGGAAGGTGAAGCCAAACAGATTATTTGATTCGTGGACAGCTGCTTTCTATTTGACCATTGGCTATTTTCATCCCTATAACCATTTAAAGCATGCGTGTTGGCCCCTCTCAGTTGACAAAGTCCCCCTCCTGTTTTAAAACATCCCTCCTAGCTGAAATTATCAGATCAAATAGGCTCCGTACTTTCCACGAATTATCTCTATATTCTAATCAGCAGCTAAACTGTTCCTGCTCCGATCAGGCACATCCTTTTCACAATGCTTACCTCTGAAACCAATTCTAAAAAAGTCCCTTGTTATTGCCCAGTGGCTCCAAATTATATATATAAAAAATTCAATAACCTATTTGTATTTAATAAGAGGAAATTAAAAATGGTCAAACAGTCTCAGCTAACAGTTCATTATTCAAAGCTTCACATTTTTTTCTCGTTCTTTCTCCAACTTCATAAAAGGTCCCTTCTCCTTCTGCAGTGACAAAGACAAAAATCAAGCCCAGCGTGAGACTTGCACCTTGATCCCTGGTCTCCTTCAGATGGCTTTTGCAGCAACAGTCCTACATTTTTCAATATACAGTATATCAGACTCACAGCTGTGCTTTGAGAGTTGTGCTGTTCTTGCAGCAGTGACATTTCTTCAGTACGTTTTAGAGTAAGTGGCACTCTGTCCTCCATGTGCTCTCTCTCTCTGCTTACTCAGCAAAAGATGGAGTTTGCCGTCACCTCTCGGACTGGGGGCTTTTTTATTGGTTTATTTATGGC
>JAUBOC010000127.1:11342869-11353708 GCA_032275365.1 Anablepsoides cearensis | reverse complement strand
ACATCTCAAGATTCCATCTATGTCCCCCTGACTGTGGCAGAAACTCTCACACAAACCCACATCCCTGTCTGAACCATTTCAGTAGTCCTGTTTTGGGTATCCAATAAAGCTTTGGAAAGGTCCACCATGTGCAGAATCCACAAATACTTAATTTTGTCTGCGAAGCTCATTTTTTTTAAATTATTACGACCAATCATCTTCTGGTTGTGTTGAATCAGAGATACTAAGATGTGTTACTATCTTCATAACAGAATTTTGTGGTAGAAAACGCCACAAATGTTATTGTGTTTCTGCCACGTGGTAGAAAAATTCAGGATCAAACTGCCAAACTTCTGATTGGCAGACAACTGCTCTTCATTCTGAGACACAACAGCTACAAACACATTATTTTTGATTGATTTTATGCATTAATGCAATTCACAATATCATTTCAGAATTTCAGAATAGCCACTAAAATCTGCAAATACACAATATCCACATTGCAAGACACCTCAACAAACACCAAATATTTGTTTTCGTGCATTTCATTTTTGTGCTTCTAAAAATAATGGACAAATTGTCAATTTCTGACAAGACCTGGAAAAGCTCATTCTGTTAGGTCTACTAAAACTTCCTTCTTCACAATGAAAAGGAATGCTGTGAGTGGGTTTTGTTGACTACCGTTGAATCATAAAAAAATACTACTACTAATAATAAATATTCTATGCATTTTTTTGATTCCCTCTGAATTTTCTAACAATCTACTACAACATCCACCTTTTTATGACAAACTATACAGTCATCAATTCAGTGTTCAGTTGAATTTTTGACTCTCAGGGGCTGACATGCAGTGCAGCACGGGTGCTTCCAGCATCCAAAAACATCTGCAGGTTTCTTGTTGGAGATCATGTGCAAGTGCTGAAGGTCAACAGCAAGTGGAGCCAGTCTGAATCAGTTAGGCTTGGTACTTTGTACTCTTCCAACCAAATGAATCATTCAAGGAGGTCTGTCAGTTTTTTCAAGGTCAAGAGTAACTGCATATCGTGTGAATGAAAGTGACTGACATTACTGTGAACATACTGAAAAAGGCAAGAAAAGATCCTTTTGAATTCTTCCTGTAAAAGAATTTAAAGCAGAACGTTCGTAAAGGTATGCTAATACATGAAAAAACAGAGGGAATATAAAAACATTTCAATGTTATAAAGATTGTTCAATATAAGTTTTACTGGCACCTTGTGTAAAGTCAAATGCATATTTTATTTATAGTATGAATTTTACAAATCTGTCTTGTTTCATGTCAAGATTAAGTCTAATAAAAGCAACACAAACAATTAACAGCTATGGGTAACATGTTGAAATTGTTCTGCTATTACTATTAATATTCATTGGTGTATTGATTGGCCTAATACTTTATAAAGCTCTACTAACAAACTTTTGGCTCTTTTATTTTGCATACATATAGATCAAAAAGATACTATTCCTTTTTATTGAATAAAATATTCTGGAATGAATAATTAATTAAACCAGAACTCTGATGGTACATAACAAAACGCAAACAAAGAAATGTAAAAACTACAACACCACAAAAGAAATGTGGGAGAAAAAAAGAAAGAAAGGGAAGCGAAGGGAAAATGTACAAAAAAATAAAAAAGTGGAGCGATTACATTCCTGGGTCACTCTTGGATTTGCTGGTATTGTGTTTATGAATGAAGCCAGTGACGGGCGTAGAAAATGGCACGTTTAATCTTCTCACATCTCGTGCAGAAGCTCTTTCGAGAGCGTAGGATGGATGTAATAACAAATAGCATACAGTACATCTATAATGAAATATGCAAGCCCTAATCTGTCAATATCCATCTTCTCTTTGCTATATAAAGAGTGTTTTCGGTTGCTGCCTGAATAGTAAAATATGAAGCACTTAGAGGAGGTTCATTTCTTCCTTGTCATGGCAAAAGGCAGGAGTTTACAAACCGACCTTCTGTGCTACAGAGCTACCAGGCAGAAACAGTGGAATAGGCTCCAATACGCACTGCCAGCCTGATTTTTTATGTTTGCATCGAACACCAAAAGTTTTAATATAAACAGCAGTCAGCTTCAATAAGAGAGATCATGTTAGTTGTTTAATACAAGTGTTAATTACCACAAAAAACCTTGTGAATGACCATAATAAGAGACAACTTTTCTTTCTATGTCCTGCATTTTAATCCAAGGTGAGCTCCAGACTTGTGTGCTTCTGTGCAATTATCTTATCAGGTCAAGAAAGTTTTCCCAAGGGGATGAAGATTCCTTCGAGATATGCTCAACTTAGCACACAATGTCCTTTGTCCAGCAAAAATCTGAAAACTGCAGAGCATTTTCTTTCTTTATTAAGAGAAATGTTTCTACGGTGACACATTTCAGATCTCACACAAGCGTTTCTTGTTGTTTTATTTAGAAAAATCTAAATAATTTCTCTTTGCTTGACAATATTAGCATGCCCAGTGATGTTTACCATCAAACTGTCCAAGCTCTTTAAAATCTCTAACACCTCTCAATCTTAAAATGTACGGTGCTTTTATTTCATAGCAGCGACTGTAGTTTTAATAATCTCATGTTGTAAAAATACCTGTCCACCAGACTTACTTTCTGTGTTCGGGGAGCAGAGATGACAAAACACCACGGGTGGTGTCACACTGGATGTCAGATGGGCCCACACAGCTGGTGGCATGACACAGCCTGACAGGTCCAGTCACTTCTTCCAGATAAAGCCCTCCAGACAACTTGTCCAATGTCATGTTGTCAATCTGATTACACCATCTTTGCATGGCATGGACTGGTGTCAAAACGTGATATGAAAAATGACGCTGTTTATCAGACCAAGTATGAAAATGATCTCTCTTATCAACTCTGAAATCCGTGTTGAGCGCCAAGCTGTCATGTCTTCACTGTAGAGGTACGAGTGTTTGTCTTTCCATCATGCTAATCTTGATCAACAGCTTACTGAGTGTGGGACACTGTACTTCGGGTCCCCCAGGACACGCGGGGCTGGGTGGACCATGTGGCTGGGCATCTTGTAGCTACTGGTGAGACAAAGATTTACAGTACTCCAGCTGCTCCCCAGTGAGCTGAACTCTACAGCCTCATATCTTTTTATGCAAAATACTGTCGCTGTTTTTACCACTTGGGATTAACATCAGAAAGTAGGACAAGTCTAAATCAGATTCATCAAGTTACTCTTCATGGTTTAGTCGTATCCATGTTTTTAAATACACCTTTCATAAAATATCATTTTAAATTCACATTTCCTGTGTTATTGTAGATAATTTTAGGGGGTTCAAATAGATTTTTATTCATCATTTCTCAGATTGGAACCTCAACATGTCACGTCTAAAATTTTGACCTGAGAAATAGGCCTACTTGCCCATTGGCCTTACCAGGTCTGAGCAGAGGACGCAGCATGTTTTCAATCTTTCCAGCACTGCTGAAAACTCAATCTAATGGTGTGCGAGAAGTGCACACAGGGGGGAAAACTAAGTGTTATTAGATTTCCACCAGAGGAAAGAATCACAGTCTTTATGGATCACAGGTTCTCCATAAAAAATAGCTGTTTCTGCTTGTTCCATCATGTTGTGACCCACCTGATCCCCCACCCCACAGTGTTTTTTTTTTCTTCCAAGAGACTGTCTAAAGTGAACTTAACTGGTTTTAGCTTGCACATCATCCTTTTTCTCATCTACCTACTCTAAATCATGAAAGGTTGCTAAAATATTAACATGTGAAAGGTTCAGGTTTGGATGGATTTAGCATAGATTAGACCTGATTTACAAAAATTCTGTTGTTACAAATAGTCATGATTAAAATCCATTTTGTTGAATTTTTTTTTTTTATAAATGTTTAAAAAGAAATATCAAGCAGAAATGGATGTTGGATTGAGACGATTATACATAGCAGTATAGGTGTGCCTTAAAGATCATGTGTGGATGTTTTTATACAGACACAATGCTTATAAAAATGCTGTGTTACAAACAGACGCTAACATTTGCCTGAGCTGAAGAGTAGAGAGAGGAGCCAGCATTACAGTAATAACACGTTCAATTTGACAATTCTGTAGCTTATAATGGACTTTTTTCCATGACAAACACCTTTAAAGTTATTTTAATCAGACTATAAAGGTTATTGATTGAAAAAATACTGACACACTAGCTGTCATGGAGATGTGCCACACTCACTGCAGGTACCCTCATAAACAGTAGGTGTTACCTCAGAGACAAATGAGACTGCTACGCAGCAAAGATTGTACAGGCTTCATACGAAAAAGAATCTAGATATATGTACAGAGTTTCAACTTAAACGTCGTGTCATCTCTGCAAATTTTTATTGAACTGAGATGGCATGGGGGGGCTGAAGCCAGTCTGCTGCTGTTGCATCTTGGTGTCACCAATCAAGGTAGTTATTGAGTCTAGGCGACATATGAAAAGGTAAACCAGCTTTATAGCACGATGATGCAACGTGATGATGACTATCTATGCAATCACCTGGCTGCAGGATTTAAAAGCCTAACATATTAATAGGCCCCTCAAAATGCCTTAAAAAAGCATATCCAAATTAAATTAGATAAGTTTGATTGTATTCATATCCCAAGGGGAAATTAGTTTGCAACAAGCATCATGAATACAAAAACACATCCACAAAAGGCATCAAATTCTTGAACCATATGGAGCACATGCAAAAGCTTGGTCTGTTTGTAAAGGTAACCATAACTTGTATGTAGTTAGTATGCAGTTGATCTTATTCACTCTAGAGAGAGTGCAGATTGACCCAGTTGGTCAAAAGCGATGTGACTCCAAAAAGGAAGGCCTACACAAACATTTTGACACTAAAGCTAAGTCAATAAGGCCAGCAGGCAGGCCATGGCCTATAAAAGTACAAAACATTAAAAAGACTAACTAAACAGAAAAGGTCAATGATAATGCAAAATAATTTTAAATTTTGTTTAAAATGTTGCCTAAACACAAAAAGATTACTAAATTAAACTAAATCCACTGATTTGTAAAGCCCATGTTTGTGCTGGATGTGACTAACTTAATTTATTGATTTATGAACTATCAAATGTGTTCATTTTCACAGAACAGTTTCGTGAAAGTGTCTTTAGATATATTGGGATGATGTAGTACTATATTACCACACAACCCTTATTTCCTTCTAATTTACATTTCAAACTTACATTGTGGCAAGTACAAGTTGGGTTTCTGGCATCAGAAGCACAAACCGATTAGCTCTGGTGATTTCACATATTTCTCTTTGGATCAAAAGTTCAAGATCGACATGATTTCAAATTCTATGCTGTTACACTGTCAATTTTATTTGGTCATTAAAAAAAGAACCAAGTCCTTGTTTTGCCATATAAAACAAAGAGGGATAAAGTGTCCCACATCTAAACAAAAAAGGTATTTAAAATTGATCTCTGGATTCCATGAATCTACATCAGCTGATGCCGGGTTGTCACAGAATATTAGTCTACTTGCCTTCCTTGTTTTTTTTCCCCCTTTCTATTTTAATGTAGCATAAGGCAGATCAAGATACTTGGGAGTGATTTAGAAGTGATACCATCTATATAATACTCTCAGATCAGTCTGACGCACATGCAGCACATAAACAAAACCCAGATGAACAGATGGGGGAGCAAAGTCAAGCTGTGTCTTTAAAGAAGTTCCTACTTTAAGTGCAGAAAATTCAGAAAAATACCATACAGGCTCATACCAAAGTAATCTCTCTCAGTCTTGTCATAAGACCCCAGATTTGTCTGTTCTCTGCAGACGCACAAAACTGTTGGCATTTGTGTGTGCAAATTCTCTTGTTGTTTTCCAGGCTTTTTCAATTATCTTTATGCGTTGCAACTTTTGAAACACATGACATTAGCCAATGATGGTAAATATAAATAAATTATTAATTAAAATTTTAGGCTTCATAATGAATTACAAATTACAAAGAAAAATGTCTAATTTTGGCTTAAGGAAAAGACACATAAAACATGTAACTAATGCTAGGGATGTTCCGATCCGATACTCAGTATCGGTATCGGTGGCCGATACGGCCATTTTTTGAAAATGTAAAAGTATTGGATTTAGTCATGGTATCGGGCCGATCCAGTTTTCAGCATCATCATGCTTTAAAACTGCTGTTAAGAAGTCAAGACGCACACAAGTATGCATCCATGTCCACAGTGTGGGAACACTTTTCAATGGAAAACAATGATGCTGAAACTGCATCTTGCAAAATCTGCAAACTGGATGTTTCTCGTGGTGGAACAGCAGGGCTCGCTTTAATACTACCAACCTTGTCACTTGGAAAGAAATAAAGAAATAAAGCTATCAGATCGGTATCGAAAAGACTAATCATTAAAAAAATCGTATCGTATCGGGAGCCATAAAATCTGGATCGGGACATCCCTAACTAATGCTTGTTATACAGTATATGAACCATCAATTATGCAATAATAAAATGGAGACAAGACAATGTTGAAGAGATCATGGCACCAAACCTTCCATGGTAAACTGGACTTTCCAAAGTTACCATGACAAAGGAATATATAGAAGTATCATTGATGGATGCTCAAATATCCTTTGCATCTTTTACATTTAGAGAACAAATATGACTTGGTTGCAAAACAACCCTTGTATAAAGGACACACAAACCCACACACACATCACCACAATGATCAAAATAATGACAGAGCGACAAAAATCACCTGGTAAATTTTGATTCTTTTTGAACTGCTTTATATCACTCATCTTGCTCACAAAGAAGAGGCAATTAAACTGCTCATCTTGCCTCCAACAGGTGATAGTTGTCTGAAAGGCAACAGTGCACAGGGTAGTGATGGAGGGTAAATGGGTTGACCCAAATAAAAAGGAAACCAACTGAAAGTTCTACCAAAAGAAAAAGGATTGATTTGATTCATATGTGAAAGTAACCACTGTTGTCTCTAAATCTCTCATATATAAAGCTGAATGATGTACTGGAATACTCCCAAACTCTTTGGTGGCCTAGATGTCGCAGGTCTCAAAAAATTAAACCATCAACCAAAAACAGAAAATGCACACATCGCTTCATTTACTGAAGACAAAGTGAAGATTTATGGGAGGAACAACAAAAGTCATGTTGTTTACGCAAGAGTGTGCACATCCAGCTCCGCAAACAGAGAGCTGCTGTATAGAACAAAAGCTTTATTGTCCACAGATAGTCACATGAAGTGTGTTGAAACATTTAATTCTTCTCCCCAGTCCTGCTTAGACACCAGCAGGTTAGAGGTTGATGCTAAATAGCCTTAAGGATTTAAACTTGCACATGAAGCCATCTAACAACTCAACTGAAGGTTGAGGTTTATGCTTACGAGCCATGACATCTGCTGCCAAAAACACTCAAAATGTGGTTTCTTTAGAAACCAAGGTAAAAAAAAATTTAAAAAGGCCAATTGTTAATTTGCTTAAAAGATCCATAAATTAATATCACCTATTTGCTGCAGACTAACAAGTTTTGTTTGCACTCTTTAGCTTGCCTGCCATTACATCCTCCAATGTGGAAAGACATGCCTATTCATAATATGCAAACATCTCGACTCCCACAAATGCAAATATTAATCTAAAGTAAACGTTGTCTGTAATTAAAAAAAATGTTGAAGCTCAAACATAACATTAGACAGAGAAGAGGGAGTTTCCAGATGCAAAAAATAGTTAATTAAAAGTAAATATTGCACTAGAACTTAAAGACAGCTGATGAGCTGTTCATTTGAAATTAGCAGGGTGGGTTTCAGATTGGTTGGCCATGTTCACCCATAAGACCAGTCTGAATACTGTTTAATAAAGTGGTAGGTGACTGTATGTGACTAAGCTCATATGCGGCTGTTGAATTTTAGAGCATAAAATTCACAATGTTTGAGTTTCTGTACACAGTGTCAGATAAAATTAACAGTTTGCCATATTTTTTAAATGAAAGTAAGCATTAAGATGACTTATTTTCAAATCAAATGATTTTTCAACAAAATTGTCAGGGTGTCCTTGAGTGCAGACACCTTCAAATAAAACGTATTGATTACATGTATTGAAAACTGACATCAAATGCTGTCTTGAAGGTGAAGTTACAAGGTATTATATAGCAGTTTAACCCAGCCTTACATTTGACATCTTTGCCATTTATCCTTAATTAAAAAAATGACAGTGGCAAAAATTCTGTGGCAAAATTCTGTGGCAAAATTCTAAAATAAAGGATACAACATTAAGTTTAACCAGTCTTCACATTGACACAAAGCTTTTTCCAGGCAGTTATCATCCAGTCACTCACACACATACACCCACATGCAAAAAGCAACCAATTACAAGGTGGCTAGATTCCCATTTGCAATTACGAAGCAGCTTGATCCGTCAGAAGATTGGATTGATCCCATTTATGTCATTTAGGTCCCTAGAAAGCAAGTATTTAATGAGGAGCTATGACTGCTCATTATGAAACGAGCACACTCATGTAGCTTCAAGGTTACTGAAGGGATCAGACAATTACAATAAAAATAGTTTTTTTTTTAATTGGAAAGTTAGATTTTGAAATTTTATATATTTTAATGAATGAATTCTGTGATTATCAAACTAATGTACAGAAGTGAAAATGGAGTTTCATTGGTGTAGTGAAGACGTCCACATTCACAGTGCAACACTGGGAGAGACTGCAACATGTAAGAACTGGTAAATATTTCCATCCTGAGTTCTAGCTGTTCCTTTAATAGTTAATGTACTTTAATGCAGATGTGGAAGCTGTTTCACAAGTGCATGAGCTAATCATGCTGCACAGCTGCAGTTTGCTCTACATTCTTAAAAACAGCTACAGCACAGTTTCAGGGTTCATTGTGTTTGGTGCGAAACATTTGCAGCTTAAGAAACCAAAACATCTATTTTTGTTAGCAACAAGCCGTATATTTCTGATGCTGGATACCATCAAATGTTGGCGTTTAAGCACAAACATCTAAACATTTGGCATTAAAGTCCCACCACAAGAAACGAATGAAGGTTTTCAGAGATTGATGGAGATATGAAAAAAAAAAAACAGAGCCGAATTGGCTGGATGTATACTTTTGCAGTTATGCACTTTTACTGATAAATAAACTGATATGTTTTTGTTGACATCTCAGTGTCTCCAGTAAGTTGAGCTAAAGTTTCTACTGAAACTCTACAGAACATATTGCTGATCCAAAATGCATCCTGGGGAAAAAAAAAAAACAACTCAATGAAATTTTAATGTAAATATTTCTGTAACTTTCCTGAAGCTAACCGTCTTTTGTGTATTTTTGTATGTCTTTACTTCCCACAGCAAATTGAGGTCATATTACAGTCTCAGCCGCTGATCCCATATCATTATGTGTGGTAGTTATTTCTATCATTCTGCCTGACCCCTGTTGACTTCTAATATCTTAATGTAATCCGGTTAAAGCATGGCTGGGATTTTCTTTTCTTAAGTTATGTCACCCTTCAACCTTGCTCTTAGACTTACAGAAAATATCACAAACATGATGGCTTTTAACAGATGAGATGCATTTTATTACTGTGGTTAACAGCCTATCATTTTTTTTCTTCTTAGTATCACTAAGTCTGTAAGAGGGACAGCATTTTATTTCAAATTTACTGACTTGAATGATCAGGTTTAGAAATCACACATGGAGCAGTCAGAATGTTGCATTTATCCTAATCCCTATATTGAAAATCCTTTTTTTTTAATTTAAGAGTATTTTTTTCCACACATTTATATATCACTCAATCCCTCTGCTGAGCAGACATTTGAAATAAGCACACAAAGAAGCTGCATCCAAGAGTGTAATGAAGTTCCATCTACTAGAAAGTAAATACACACAGAATAGGCATCATGATTAAACACACAGAGCTGCAGGGAGACGTGTCAATCACACACCCATGCTTGTCATACAATCCCTCTCTTCTAGTTTCACACACTGAAAACAACTTACAACAATGGCATCAAAGCACAAGTAGTTAAAACAAGGGTTAACATTTTGGATAAGTTCCTGTGTTGGGTACTCAACTTATTATGTAAACAGAGGCACATATGCAGAAGGCCACAGGTTAATTCTTTAGTCATTAATCCTCCCCTTGACCCTCAACTGCACAGGAGGAAGGACTTGTCAAAATGACCCACTTTGCAAAAATGTCCTTAGTTTGATCCTGAAATTAGTCCTGACAGGAATTGACCACACACACACACACACACACACACACACACCTGGACTGAAATTGCATTGCAGGCTAGTAATTTGTTTGACAGGATGATTTAGTTTATGTAGAATTAAAGGACGCACGCAGTGGATGAATGATAAATTACTTGTGTTTGACCTGTTGGTACTTTATTTAATTCCATGCGGCGAATAAAGCAAAAGCAACTGTTCCTGCCCTCTTTGAAATCTAATTTCATTACAAATTTTCATTATTATTTTCGTCACAAGTCAAAAAGAGAAGGAGCATTTCTGATTTTCTGTTTTTATTACAGTTAGACACACTGCTATTCATGCTTAAAAACCTCTGGTAAACCCTCCCTCTCAATTTGTGGCTACATTGGCAACAACACATCTCGATCCAACAGGTCATATAACTTTCTTATATCACAACTTTCCGTGGGTCAAAACACATTAAGTTTTTGAAATAATCAAAAGCATAAATATGGTTATATAAAATGTAGTTCAGATGATTTTTTTAGTGTTTTTTTTATATAAACTTTACCTCAAACAACTTATGCCTTCACAACTTTTTTTTTGTTTAAAGTTTATTCATTTCTTTAAAAACAACATAAATTCAACAAAACAAAATTACAAGTCATAAATTAAATGAA
>JAUBOC010000127.1:11292926-11304649 GCA_032275365.1 Anablepsoides cearensis | reverse complement strand
AAAACAAGATCTAAAAGACTTTTTGGCTGGATATAAGGTTTTAAAACTTGGTTAGATGGACAGTTTTTGCAGTGTGGCCCCAAGCAGGATGCAGTGAAGGCAATAAGCTAATCAGGGAACAACTTACCTCCATTAGGCAGTGAGGTGCAGCTCCCTCCGTTGGTGCAGGGGTTGCTGGAACAACTCTCGGCTGGTGAGAGGGCACAGCCTGGAGCCACGTCCACGATGTCCTCCAGCACGGCGTGGGCCCGGCCGGCCCTGGTGTTGAGAGGAAGCTCCTGGCCATTCAGGGCCATGGCCTCCATGCAGCCGCGGAGCCCGTTAGTCACGGGCAGGCTGCGTCCCAGGCGTGGAGAGCTGTGCTGGCGGACGTAGCCGCCAAAGTAAATGGTGTTGTCGAGGTTGAGCGTGCGCAGAGTGCCTGGAGCGGTGCCGGAGGCGGCGTGCACCCGGTCCAGCACCAGTTTGGCGTAGTTGCCGTCCACTTCTAGGGAGACAGAGTGCCACTCCCCGTCGTTAACTTGTGCGCTGTGGACCGACACCAGGCCAGGCCCGCTGCCACAGTCAAACTTGTACTGCAGTCGACCGTTTACAATCTATTTCAGAGACAAAAAACACTGAATTAGAACAAACTATGCGACATATATTCAATTAGATCATTCACTTAATAACATTTGCTATTTGTTTCATAATCAGATTAAATTAGGATTATTCCTATTGACTAATCAAATTACCGTCATAGATAAGGCTCTGACACAGGGTGCAGTCATTTAGTGGTAAGCCATGAACAAGCATTCCTAATTTTAAAAATGAACAGCAAAAAACAGCTTTATGCATCTAAATATTTAACATTTTGTTGAAGGATTTTCAGTATGTACACCGTGGATATTAAAAACCTTATAAGGTAGTTTAATAATAAACTCTGATTCAGTCAGGGGGTTTCGTCTGGCATGCAGACTGCTTTGCCTGTCAGACTCAAAATGGAATGTGTGGAAAACTGCTGTCTGTTTCCCTCTCACCACTAAAATAGCTCGTGTCTTGTTGTTCTTTTAACTCACAACTACATTCCCATAATCTCTCATGTGAAAGGAGTTTTAAAATGCCTTTCTGAACCCTTTGGCTTAGTTGGTTCATACAAAAGGCTCAGTGGCCTCAAAGCAGGGGTATGTTAGGTCAGCTGCATGCCTCCTGAGCTCCTGTGATATGGAGATGTTGGACGGAATTAAGAAATTCAGCCCTATGGTCTGTTCAGGCTTGTGTATACTGTCAGGGTTATCCATTTTTTTCAATGAGGCTGAAAGAACACCTTTTGTCAGTGAGCTGAGTTGAAAAACTGGACATGCGACACACCTCTAAGATGCTGTAGTCTGTTCCTTTTGCATACATGACTGTAGCGTGGCTGGAGAAGGTCCTGAGCCTCAGAGAGAGTTTCATCAGCTCCTTGTTCTCGTTCTCCGTCAGACGGTACTTCACAAAACCACTTCCACTGAATGTCAGCGAGTGGCCATCTGAGGAAATATGATATCATTATAGAAAAGTGTGTATGAGAATATTAAAGCTAAAATAATTGTTTCTTACCAGAGCATTTGCCTCTTTTCCCCTCAGGACACACACAGCTGTACACAGTGTCTGTGGGATCGGGCACACAGTCCATGCCTTCTGGACAGGGGTGGTTTTCACACAGGTTGTTCAACATGGGACATTTGCCACCTGATTGTAGAAAAACCTCAGCTGAGAATTGGAACTTTAACAGAACATAATTATAAAAAGGTGTGTGGGTTTTTTTGAGGTTTGACTGGCGTACCGACACACTGGCAGGTGGCAGCTCTCTGGTGCCGCGGGGTGACAAAGCTGAGGCGGGCTGTGCTGTAGGTGGACATGGCATTTTTATCCAGGGAGATGACCTCATCGCAGAAGTGCAACGGGCAGTCCAGACCCGCGCACAGCTTCTGCACCACTCGCACTATGCGCACGCCCGTCATCTCCTCGATCACGCCAGCAGAGGAGTTCAGTTTGCGGAAAACCACCTAAAAGCAAAATTGAGCAGCAGGTAAATGATCTGCGAGGTGTTTTCTCTCAGCTCAGTAGTTGATGTTTCAAATATTTGATAGAGTTTGAACTCAAATAAGTGCAAACTTAATAACAGGTATGTTACCTCTTGAGATTGATAAGGGCTGCCAGATCTCTCCAGAGTCAGCAGGACATCCAGATCTCCCTGCTCTGACGGCTGCAGACTCACTAACTGAACCTCGCTCCTCCTCACTCCGGCTATGTTTCTCAGCGCCCGCTGGAAGTTGCGCCAGTAATCCCCAATAAACTCTTCCGGAGCGATGTTTGAAAAGCTCACAGCGATGGAGTTGTCCAGGGCCTGGCGAGTGGCCTGCTTAATGTGCACGTTAACGTCCGCGGCCGTCGTGTAGCGCCCATCGGTCACCGTCACGTTGAGAGGGTAGTGGCCCACGTCCAGCGGCTTCAGGGCGATGACTTTACCGTCGGAGGCTGAAACTGAAAACAAGGCGCCGCTCTCGCCTGCGGGGGAGGACGCCGAGGAGGCGAGGCTGTAGGTCAGCGTGTCGTAGACGTCTTGGTCGGTGGCGTGGATCTTTCCTAAAACACCGCCGGGGTACTCGTCGCCAGCGACCGAGACGAAAACGTCCAGCGGAAGCACAGCGGGAGGATAGACGCTCTCCTCGATCACTCGCACGCTGATGAAGGCAGTGGAGAACAGCTGAGGTTTGCCACTGTCAGACACCTGAAGAGGGAAGCAACAGTCAGGTTTATCTCTTTTACCAACAGCAGAGGGCAATCACACCCCTCCTCTACTCACACCCCTCAGCGAGCAGCACTGAAAAAAAAAAACAATCGAAAACAAAACATTTACAGGAGCAACCGCTCTTTCACAGGAATGGGCTTCGGTTCAGCAGGAAAAAAACAACAAAAAAAACAACAACGATGACTCAAACCAGAGTGCGAATCTCTTGTGCAAAAGCGACATCACACTTTTAAAGTCTCATCTGCCCACACGTTTTCTTCCTCTGTTCCTTCTTTCAGAGGCGACACGTGATCGAGCCAAATCAAAGCCGGTGTGTGTTATTTAATCTTCCACCGTGAGATGAAGCAGATGCTTCCCTGTGTGCCGACTTCAACTCAAAGAAAGTTTCTTGTGAGGCTACAAAACTTTAGAGGAGGGAGACGCTAAAAGAAACACTGACTTGCTGGAGAAAGGAAAGAAGAGAAAAGGAGGACAAACAGCAGGCAGCTGTGGCTCGACAGTTAAATCAATGCAACCTCTCAGCACCTGTCACCTCTCTGTTGTGTGACTC
The DNA here is from genome assembly GCA_032275365.1 of Anablepsoides cearensis. Classification (NCBI taxonomy): domain Eukaryota; kingdom Metazoa; phylum Chordata; class Actinopteri; order Cyprinodontiformes; family Rivulidae; genus Anablepsoides; species Anablepsoides cearensis. The sequence continues at coordinate 11,301,326 of JAUBOC010000127.1, read as the reverse complement.
ACCTGCGCTTGAAGTAGGTACTGTTCTTTATGCTTCCTATTCAGCACCCCCACAGTCAGAAGACTTCCTTGCTGGTTGATGTGGAAAGCATCGCCCTCGTTCCCATCCACAATGGTGAAGGTGAAAGGCGGGCCGTTGTGAGAAGCGTCTCGGTCGCTTACAGTGAGCTGAAGAATACTCGTGCCTCTCGGTCGATTCTCCTGTGGGATGGAGGAGATGCGTGCTCAGGTGAGAAAAGTCAGGGCGTTTTTGGACAGAACCTCCAGATTTTTATCTAGATCACCTAAGAATCTTTGCAAGTACACACTATAGAGATATAAAACATTATCTAAATAGATGATCATAGATTTGTTTAAAAAATATTTGGAAAACCTTTTTATATTTAGATATCTCAGATATTACTGCCATCTGCTGACATACCCATAAGATTAATGGAAAAGCAGAACAGCCCTTCTGTCTCTCACACTTCTGAGTTTTAAAGAAAATACTTTATCTTTTAGTGAGTGTAAAAGGTTCACATCTAACATTCTGTTGAATCTTTTAAGACCTGACTTCCTATTACTTTTATTCTCTAGTGTTAAAAAACAACTATTGATTCTCCAGTGGGTGCGTACAGTATGTGTATGCTCAATGTTCTTCTTTCTCTTGATTTAGGGGGATTTTGTGCTGTACATTGATCAACTTTTAATGGTGAGTAAAATATAGCTAGTGAGGAGAACAATATTCAATGTTGATGTATTTTAACTGTTCGCAACATTGCTATAAAATCTATATACATGTGCAAAAAATTGTAAAAAAACAAATAAAAAAACAAAAAAACTGCCTTTATTGCTAAATCCCAGCTGAATGTGAAATTAAAAAGCAAGTTAGAACATTTCAGAGACTCTTTAAACCTAAATTGTGATCATTCTCAACCTATTTTCAGGCAAATGCAAAGAAATGTAAGTGTAAGCAAGCAGGCAGCAATCACAGGGTGAATTATAAAAACTGTGTGATCACCCCGTCTCTCAGGCAGCCTTATGACGCCACCAGCCGTGACAAAGATATGATAAATGCTGCCAATTCCAGCAGATAGAAAGAATTAACGGCTATTAAATACTCTTCTTCTCGTCTGATGTGTGACTTTCCTAAAGACTTTATGGTCTCAATCACTAATTTCAAAGCGTAATTAATAGTGCATGATTACCAGGAAGTTCAACTAGTGCATCAGTTTGTAGAGGCTGAAGGTTTATTCTGATGGAGTCATCGCTCTGTTGTACCCTCTAGTTTTAAATAGCACCAGCTAAATCTCTGAATAACCATCAAAATGCAAACATATTGATGTTATGATGGTTCCTTCCACTTATTTTGAACAGTTTGAAACTGTCCCGTCACTCACTACCACCTTTTTTAGTTTTCTAAACCAGTAACTTCGTCTACCCTTCGAATCACATCTTTTGTTCTCTAACACTGAGGAATAGGGATATCTCCTTTTCTACTTTTCATTGTTAGCATCCTGCAAGTTTCACTCTCCTTTTAGTCTTATCCTGATCTGCATTTTTACACTTAAGATGCAACCTCTGTCTTTTCAATCCCCTCACCCCCTTCTTTTCTCCCTCGACTTTCCTCCGCTCCTGCTTCATCCTCCTACTTACTTCTTGATATTCTAGTCTCACAGCCTTCCATTATTTCTCCCTGTTAATCCTTCCCTGTGTCTGCTGCAATCCCTCATGCACCCCCTCGTTCCTTTTCTTCCTCTCCATCTATCTTATTCTCTCTAATCAGCTATCTGCACTGCCCCCAGCCCCCTCTGCCTCCTCACCTGGATGATGAGGCTGTAGTTAGCCTGGGAGAAAAGAGGCGGGTTATCGTTGACGTCGGAGATGTCGATGTTGATCGTGGCGCTGCTGGAGAGGGGGGGCACCCCGTTGTCCGAGGCGACCACCACCACAGTGTACCCAGATGTCTGAATAAATTTAAAAAAAAATGAAGAGCTAAAATTACCATACAGAAGGAAAAGCTGCTGTTCCATGCAATAATGTGGCAGAGATCGCTAAACAAGCCCCCCTATTAGGTTTGACATGAATCTGATTGGATTTTGCACAGACTTCAATTAGTTTCTCAGCGAATTAAACTGCATGTGAACAGAGCTGTGTCTGCAGCGTGTCTTACTCTCTCTCGGTCCAGCTGGCGAGCAACTTTAAGCTCCCCGCGAAGTGGATCCAGCGTGAAGGGACTGCCTTGGTTACCGTCCACGATGGAGTACCGGACATGGCTGTTGGAGGGCCCGTCGAAATCCTCAGCCATCACCTTTTGAGTCCAATAAACATTGTTATTCGTTTTATTAAGGGGTGAGGTTGGTTGTATACATCACAAAAATCTATTGTCTGAATTTTAAACACAATTTTAAATATTTAACAGAACAATTTATTTACTGAAAGTTGTTGTTTTTGCTTCACTGTTGTAGTATTTACCCTCCTACATTAGCACACAATTGCAAAAATCAACATAAATTAATGAACTTAAAGTCAATGTCTGTCAGATACGGTAAGGAATCCCTGGGGAAATTAGCAGAGAGTTAAGAGTTACAAGTATGAGACAAAGGCAAGCATTAATATTCAATTTTCTGATGAATAATTTATATTCAGGTACATTAATAGGGCCCTATAAAATCTGTTTTATTTTTTCCCAAATTCTGTTTTCTCTGTTTTATTTCCCTGAATTCCAGTTTCATTGTAATCATATTTATTAACCTAAAACATGTGTAACTATAAAGTCACTGAACAATAATTTAATTAATAAATAGCCACAGAAATATTACGCGTTTTAGACTGGATTCCCTTTTGTTTGGTCAGTTCTGCGATTCCGTCCACGTTTTCAGCATCGTGAAAATCATATGACCCTACATTAGATGCACAGTGGCCATAAGCAGATATTTCTTTTCTAAGACGGGGAAGAAGCTGTGAAAAGGTGTCGAAGGGAAAAGGCTGGAAAAACCTTATCTTGGATAGGAGGCTTAATGAGTCAAATGTGTTTTAATTATACTGTGTGAGCATGTGTGTCAGATACTGCAGAGGAACAGGAGCACAGCGAGCATGAAGAGCAGTGGCCCTGATTTAGCGTTTTCCACCAGATGGTGGTTTGCCACAGGTGCAGATATGTGATAGTGTGTTCAGTGAATAATGGGCAGAGAGGAGACGGGCCGCGAGCGAGGAAATGAACAGTGGAGCTGGAAGGTGGATGAACTGACAGATTTAGCTGGAGGGAAGTTAAGAGAGACGGGTGGAGTACAGGTATAATCCTTCATATGGTTTTAGTAAGTAATTATGAGTTATTTCACCACAACAAAGAGCTGCTGCGTCCTATCTAAATGTTTTCTACAGAAACAACATCCTCACCGCCAACACCGTCTTCCCGAGCTCAGCGTCCTCGCTGACGACGGCCGTGTAGACGTCCTGGCTGAAGACTGGCTTGTTGTCATTGACATCAGTGAGGTTAACGTTCACAGTAGCAATGTCACTGAGCGGAGGAGAACCACTATCTGTAGCCTCTACAGTGATGTAGTATTCATGAGAGAGCTCGTAGTCCAACCCTTCAATCACAAAAATGCCACCTGAGAGCAACAAAAAAAAAAGACAGGGGAGTGAGAAAGCATAATGTAAAAGCTTTAACTAGTCTCACAATTAAGCAAGTCCTTATATTTTCTAGAAAACCACAATTTAAACTTTCGGTGTGTATTTTCTTCAAACCCCTGCTTTATTCACATGCGGAAGAGGAAATTAAAACAAACTTTATCTGCACAAAAACTGGCTAAAATAAACGTTGTAAGGCTCAGATTACTTTGAAATTTAAAACTTTAAAAATATGTACTTGATCGTGTTTTGATCTCTGCATTATAATAAGGGGCAGGAGTCCCGCCACTCATCAGCAGCTTAAATGACAACACACCAGAGCAGCCGTGTTGCTTTTTTCACACCTCTTTTAATACCGCACTGATTAATGTTCTCTGAAAGAAAACGTGAGAGCGTTAGGAGACCGTCATTTTCTGTGCCTTCTGACAGGGAGCGTCAGCACAGAATGGGCTGTTCGCCCGTTTAGCTTTACTGTCTGAAAAAGCCTGATGTATTTAAAAAGGGATGTATCATGCTTTTAAAACCCTTTTTACATTTAAATCAATCATTTGAGGTATATATATAAAGTGGAACTGCAATGATTTGGTCTGAATTCCTCCTTATTGTAACTTTACAATCCGCTCTTTAAATTCAAACAAGGTGCTTCACACCCAGCTCGGTTCATTATAACTTGATTGTAGGGTTTATATAGTGGCACAGAAATATTTTATTTACAAATTAATTAAAAGATGTCAACAACAGAGGACTTGTCCCTCCAGCCTTACATGTTGGAGCCAGAATCTGACCCAGAGCCAGAGGAGAATGAAGAAAATTGTAATTGGTAAATCCATACCTTATTTAAAGACAGCAAGTAAACAACTAAATGCAATTAATGGCAACAAAAGTGGATTTGATATGTTCCCTATAAGTCAAGTACATTTGAGGACAGCACAGCTTGCTTAAAAAAAAAGCATGCTAAAAAAAAACACAAAAAAACAAGGATTCTTAAAGTGCCTGTGACGTCAAATTTTTGTAACACATATGAATGCATTTTTAGAAAGAGGACATTAATAAGATATTGCAAAAGAAATTTCATGTCGCTGAAATAAAAAGTTGTTGAGATATTTGCATGTGAAGTAACAGGAAGTGATGTCAAAGGGGACAACCCAGACTGTAGAGAAGAATCTGATGTTTCTTAAGATTATTTTGAGTCACTATCAGAGAGAGATGAGGAAGAGTCAGAGTTCAAATAATATTGTTTCAATAAACAAAGACCAGAGAGTTTTCTTTGTTAAAGAGTTCCCCTTTGATGTCACTTCCTCTTTCACTTTGGATGAGCCAAATTCAAAAGAAAATATGCCAGTTAGACAAAATGGGTTAAACTGTATGTATTACTACAACTTTCTTGAATATAAAGATGTTTTCTTCGACTTCTTGTATTTCAAAATATGCACGTCACAGGCACTTTAAAAGAATTGGAGCCCATATTCGACTATTATGCAGCCTGCTGTAAGCCGTGATTGACATTGTTTCAATACTTTTTCTTTTTTTTCTTTTTAACAACCCAAAATTGATTAACTTATGAACACCTTAAAAAAATATACTTATCTGTACATACCAGTGCGCGGGTCCACGCTGAACATGCCGTGCTCGTTGCCACTGATGATGCTGTAGGAGATCTCGCCGTTAGTGTCGGCGTCACGGCTGACTGCCTGCACCCTGAGCACCTGAGTCCCCACCACCACGTCTTCTGACAAATTAGCTGTGTACTCGCGGTGCTCAAACACAGGCGGGTTGTCGTTGATGTCCAGGACGGAGACTGTCACCTGGCAGAACGAGGACAGACGGGGAGAGCCCTGGTCGCTGGCGCGGGCCTTCAGCTCGTACGATGACTGCACCTCGCGGTCCAGGGGACGCTCCAGGCTTATCACACCAGTGTGCTCATCAATGGAGAAAAATCCATCCGCGGAGTTGGCCAACGAGTAGAGAATGTCGCTATTAAGACCTGAAATAACAAAATAAAAACCTGTTTTTCTTGTTCCAATGTGGATGCTTTCATTGCATTTTGGTATTCATTTATTTTTCAGTTTACAATTTGAGAGAACTGGCCTCCCATGTTCATCACTCAGCAAGCTGCCGAGCATGATAACACTGACAGCCACATCAACAGAAATGCTCCTTTTAACCTCGGGGCTTAAATCCCCCCCACTGACTTTTGTATTTGGGTGTATTGATTTTCTGAAAACCAGCACCTTCTGCACCTTCATCCCCGATCTTCTGTGTTTCACAGCGCCTCTGATAAACCCGAGCTGTAAACGTCTAACTCATCCCGTCCTCGTAACTCATGTCCTCCCACAAGCATGACGGTCCCAGAAATAAGACAAAGACTGATCACAATAATAATCATAATGCTTTTCTGCAGGTGGTCCCCATTTGGAATATGCTATTACAGTCCCATTTATCAGGTGAGCACCCTCCATCCACTCTAGATCTCATTATCGTGCCTGAGAGATGACCGTGGGGAACGCTGCTTATATAGTTTCTCATCACTTTCAGCTGGTTTGAACATTAATAAGGCGATTGCTTAATGACGGTTTTGAGATTTGTATTGAATTATGACTTCCTATATTGCCTTATACACTGGTTTTAATGATGCTTATCTCAGTCCCTGGGCTGGAATGTTTAATTTGAAACAGAGCTGGAAACATTTGGTCAATTTATCTGTGACTTCAGAGGGAGAGAATAAATAGGCAGCTCATATTCATGAACAAGGTCCCTTTGGCTTTTCAGAAATTAATGTGATAATTGTTTGCTATAATGTAATATTTTACAGACAGTAAAATATTTAATAGATTAGCAGAAGAGCAACATCACAGACTATATTGTATAGCACAATTTATTCATGTAAATCTTTGTAATGTCGCCCAAAGCAAGCACATTGATCTTGTTATTTTTTGGGGTAAACGGACAACTTGTAGAAAATCTTAAGACGCTTACTGTGACAGTCCAGTGACGCACAGCATGACTCTGGCAAAGCAACAGAGAGGACAAGGGACAAATCGTTTAAATTCCTCCAAAATGGTGAAACTTTAAAAACCGATTGAGGAAAATAACATCGCAGAGCGGCGCCGGGGGCAAAGAGATATGCTCCAATCCAGGTGGTGAGATAAAGGACAAAAGCTGAATCAGAGGGGGAATTTAGAAGTTTATCACAGATCAAGGGCACCAGTCTGGGTCTGTGTCTCTGTCTGCTTCATAATCATTCCACACTGATAAGTGCTGCCTCTCAGAGATCCTAACAGGAGGCTGAGCTTGGGAGCTGCTATGTGGGCGAGGATCAGACACCATGGAGGGATCACAGAGGCTGTGGCACACAGAAACCACTGCCAAGACTGAGTCCGCTCTGAAATATGCAGAAAATATGGAGGATAAATCAATCCTCTTAGAAGAAGGGTTACATTAGATTTTAAAATTTAATGGTTGGCTTCAAAGATTGAAGCATGAAGTAACTGGGTCAAAGACACATCGAGACATGGGCCAGAATGAGGCTCTGACAGTATGATAATTTCACAGTATTAAAACAAAAATATATTTTTATTTAAGACAGAAATGCAGCTGTTTTATCAAATGCTGCTAAATATTAGGTTTTACCAAATTATTACATTATTTTTGTGTATTTTTAATAAATGACATAGCTATTACAATGTAATATTTATTGTAGTATAATATTTATTTGTACCTGTTTTATTTTTGAGCATAGATGCATATAAAAAAGTGAAGGAACACAAGTAAATGAGTTGCAGTCACTGTTTAAAATCAGTGTCACATATTTAATCAATGCATTACATCAATTTTGAATCTACCATCTTCATGTTTTGAAGATAAAAAATGAAACCTGCAACCTGTAAAATCATGCAATTTCCTGACTATTGGATGCACCTAAATATAAGACACACTCACTAAAAATAAAAAATGCACATATATATGTCAGACTTGTCTTTAAGCCACAGGTGTCCACATTGTAACATGAGATAATTACACAGAGAGATGATACATACAGGGACACCTGCAGGATTTTCACAAAAAATCATCACCGCACCTGACCCACACATATACAGGCCACATATGCATGATGCATGTGGCAAACAAAAACAGCAACATGGCACCACGCATCTGTCACATCCTGACCAACACAATGTGCATAGTGCACAAACAGTGCACGTCCTACACAAGACCCAATGCGCACAATGTGACCATGACTGAGTCAAATTACAAATGTCAAATAAAAAAATATTCAACAAACCTTATTTAGTGACAGAGGTGAAAGAATTGCATAAGGCAGAGACTCAATTCAGCTGTTAATCACAGTGAACTGTAGCTACTGTAGTAAAAATACATACATTTAAACAGCAGGAAAACAGATTTAATTTGTGCAGAATGTAACAGAAATTGTATCAAAGATAAGACAAAGACTTGGAAATGGTTTGATGAGTTTAGTGAAAGATGATTCTCAGAAAAAGTTACTTTCCTTTTTTTTTCATGAAGGAGAACAAAACGTGAAGCGGCTTAAAAAGCTGCCTGTCAATCTATGAACACATTTTGCTCAAACTAGAAGATGACTGCCAGACTGATCAGTCAGTAACCGAGCAGCCGATCCTGTACTTTTTCTGTAAAATCCCATTGAGATTGCAGATCTCTTTTGCAAGAGGGCAGCCTGGGCCTGAAGGTAACCTACTGTACAGGTGCTGGTCATAAAATTAGAATATCATGAAAAAGTAGATTTATTTCAGTAATTCCATTTAAAAAGTGA
>JAUBOC010000127.1:11275612-11292826 GCA_032275365.1 Anablepsoides cearensis | reverse complement strand
TCACTTTTTAAATGGAATTACTGAAATAAATCTACTTTTTCATGATATTCTAATTTTATGACCAGCACCTGTACATCATTTTTTGGGTGTGGGGGAAAAACCGGAGCAAACCAATGCAAGCACAAGGAGAACATGCAAACTTCACACAGAAAGACTCCAGGTTTTAACCGGGGATCGAACCCAGGACCATGTATGTACTGTACCCAGTACATAAAGGCAGAAGACATGAACAAAACGCTAGAAATAAAGATCTAGTATTTATTAAAGGAATGCATATCACTCATAGCCTTTTATGCCAGAGTTTTAAACTAAGATCATCTTATGATGAGAAGGGATGGAGTTACGTATGTTTGGTCAAATGTTGTTAATGACGTTATGTGTAACGCAACACAATATCTCCTGAGACCTGTTGACTCTCAGCTATGACCTGACCAAAATATATCTTAATATCTGTAAATATAAAATAGTTATTGCCATTTTTGTGTTTGCTAAGGTCAATTAGCTGTGGTTGCCCCCTTGAATCAGGTTGACTCCATAAATTATTACTAAACTACACACAACCAGAGAAAACCCAGCACTGATTCTGACATCTCATTAAAAAAGTCAACCTGCAGGAAATATGTAATGAAAAAGATGCAACGGTTTTGACATTGTGACTTTTTAAAACTGTAGAATATAGCTAAACAAATACTAGGCAGAATAGCAACAACATACTCTTGATATGTGCAATTGTGTGAAAATGCTTGTTCAAATCCTGTTCTGCTTTCACCAAATATTGCTAATAGTTAATGCCTTTGGCTAAACTGTAGGCTGCACCTTTTTTGTTATCCTTGTCATTAATATGCAAAGCCAACGTTTGGCAAAGAGAAGTCCTTATGCTAGCTTTCTTTACACCGTTTAATGTTTGTCTCTAAGGGGCCCATTTCTCGCATTCCTTTCACTCCGGCAGCCAGGCCCATTAAAAAAAAGTGGGGAAATGGAATAGAAGGAGACAGACGGTGACGATTCTCTGTCAGTCAACAATCTAAGATGGTTTTTTAATGCTTGGGTGTCCTGCTTCACTAAACACAGAAAACCTAGAATAGAAGCTCCACCAGTCCCCTCAATAAATAAATAAATAAATAAAAATAAAAATCCCAAGTGATTCCAATGGCTGTTAAATTGTGAGGTTTAAGCTCTCAGACCTATCCATGTGTGAGCCTCTCGGTGATTGGCAATGTTTGCTGAAAGGAGGAGACGCCTGAGATAAATATGTGGCCCTGTGGTGTTGCGCTAGGTAAATGGAAAATTGCAATCCTCCCTTTTGAGAATTCAGCTCGAGGAGAGAGGAATTTCATTAGAGTGCAATGGAGCTTTTAATTTCAGGGGTTGATAAAAATTTCACTTTTTTTTTATCCTAACATTCTGGCCATTTAGTGGAATGCAGCTCCTTGGTGAGAAGGTAAGTTTGTCAACACGGAGTCCAGATGAATATGCAAAAGAATAAATTATGCTAAAAATTACTAATAAATTATACTCTTGAATCATCTAAATTTTGTTGTGACCTGAAGTAATACGTCAGCTTTAAGTTAATTACATTTAGGTCTGATGCACGGGCTACATTTCAGCCTATTTTCTGGCAATTAACCTTCTATTGCCACATCCAAAACAGAGTTAAATAAAACATATTTGTCTGATTATTTCTCATTTCAGTAAAGTTGATTGCAAAAAATGTCTCTGATACTTTCTGTGGGGCTATATTTAATATTAGATTTTCAAAAACATTATACTTTGTAAACAGAGTAAATGGCAGCAGGTTAAAAACTGATTCATTTGCATAAGATTTTTGACAACAATAATTGGAGTTACGAGATTCACAAAAATGTTGTTTCTTTATATACTTTTTTATTATGGAAACATTCTTATTATAGAACTTTTTTATTTTCTATTCACCTTTATTATTTTGATGTTCTATAGAAATGTTAAATGTTAACCTTGTTTTTACATGATCTGGAGTTGTTTTATTTAGTTACAGAGTTGGGAAAACAATATAAATCAGTGCCCCTGTATGTGGGTTTGAACTGATTTAAACCAGAGGGTGTGTTTATTGTCATCATATGTTAATGTCTCGTTATTTTAAGGTCCATGCCAGTCAGGTTGTGTCTTCCTCCGCTTTGATTTAAGTTTAAATTAGTTTCATGTTTTATTCTTGAATTTGCCACTGCAGCAGCATCTTTAGTTAGTTACAATGGACTTTTTATTCATGTGGCTGTTTGCTTGTTCTACATTTTGTTTATGTTTGGGATTGTGGAAAAGATGCAATGTGAAAAAACATTTTCTTCAACAACAACTGCGTTGTCACGTAACTGACATCTTCTCACACATGAGCATGTAGCTGAATAAAGTATGAAACTTCATAAGTGAAGCCACAGGAGCTGGTGATCCTGGTCTTCTTCATGGATCAATGAAGATAAAAACAGTCTTTTTGACTGAAATATTTTCACTCCTATTTCAGGCTCTTTTCAAAGATTTCTTGTTGCCTCATCTGTGAGTTTAAAAACATTTTGAAGAGAAAGAATTTTCTACTAAACCATAAAACTTAAACCAGTGTGACAAATTGTTAGCTTCGTGATTCCTCCTTCATAGCTAGCAGAATGGACTAGTGACTAAAAATGACAAACCTGTTTTTGTAGCTTGAGGACTTCAAATCATCTAGTTTCTTTGTGAAATACAGATTTAGAAAAACGTTTTTACAACAGAAATCCTTACCTGCATCAATATCATTTGCCAACAGCTTAGCAACAAATGTGCCCGTCTCTGTGTTCTCGAACACCGTGATGGTGTAGGGATCAGAGGAGAACTGAGGTGGGTTATCGTTGACGTCCTCCACCGTGATGTGGATCTCAGCTTCGCAGTATCTCCCTCCCCCGTCCACTGCTCGCACTCTGAACCTGTGCTCGTCTCGCTCCTCTCTGTCTAGGGGTTGCAGGGTCTTCAGCTCCCCTGGAGTACAGAAGTGCACACAGGGATCATAATTTGTGTTTGCAAAGAGTTGATAAAATAGCAAGTTTATTAGCAAACAGTGTAAACTGTAGAGCACCATTAGCCTACCGGGCAAATAAAAGGCATCCAAACTAAAGGCTTCCAAGAGATAAGCGAGAGGAATGAATAAGTAATCGAAGCACGAGAGGTGGAAGAGAAAGGCAAAGAGATGGGGGAGCGCTGAAGAAAAAAAAACATCAGAGTTGGCAGCAAGGAGCAGCTTGAAAGCGTCTTGGGAAGTGAGGCAGCCAAGATTACCACAACCTCACTGGAAAACTGCAGAGCCTCTCGGCGATCATAATCAGCAATACTCCTACTTGTCTGCACTGAAAAGAGAAATCCTTCTCCACAGCAGCACTGCTGCTGCTGCAAACTTAATATTGAGTTCTACCAGAAGACAGCTGGATGGCATTCTGCCTCATTTTCTGTCTTAGCAACAGCAGATGTGTTGTAAAGCTGCTAAAATCTACAGGGCTTAGTCTGCACTGTCTTACTATACTTTTATTTTCCATTAACTCTAAAAACAGGTTGGTTTTGATTAACTACGATTGTTCTGAGGTTTTTTTTTTTCAGTTTACTTTTTTATTCAGCAACCAAATGAAAAGTCTGATTTAGAGCGTCTCCCAGAGGAAATAATTTGCCGGCATGAAGTATTGCAGACATTAATTCAATATAACTATGCGACTCTGTATTTTAGTGCCACTGAGAGGCGTTTGAATGCCCGACAGGGAAATGTTCTTGGCTCTTTTAAAAATGAATAAGTAAATAACAACTGGGTAAAACTTCCAAATGTCCTCTGTGGCTAACAATAATTTAAACACAAAAGAAACAAAGACACACATGCCAAACAGAACATTTTGCAGGGGAATCACAGCGCCCGTGTAGAATGTGCAGCTTGTCATGCTGAGCTGCCTTTTTGACTTACTGCACAGCGCTGAAGCCCAGGAGTGTTTCATGACAGACTTCAAAATGATTTTTATTCCCACTGCTCCATAATAACACAATAACCTCCAACATAGATTGGATCAAATTAAACAAGGCTTCATGAATAAAATAATATAAATTACAATTAGAGAGCTCAATTTTCTGCTTTACCCAAAACATCACTCCTACGTTGCTTTTTTCCTTTCTCCTGGATAAATCCTTATTCCTGCACAGATATACACACCTGTCTCTGAGTCAATCATGAACAGTTCAGATCCAACTCCCTGGAGTTCGTAAGAGATTTGGGCATTAGAACGGATGTCAGCATCTGTGGCAGAGACCTGCAGGATGAGCCTGCCAGCCGGGGAATCTTCTGGGACGCTTTCACTGTAGACGGACTGGAGGACACACAGAGTTAACATAACATGGAATAAAAGCAGTGCATTACTGAGAAGAAATGGGGGAAAAAATGATTTGCTGAATATACAAGCAAAGTAAACTTTACCTTTGTGCATGCGGGGTCATTATCATTGGCATCCAGCACCTTGACTTCCACTACAGCTTTAGCAGTGAAGATGCCGTCGCTGGCGGTGATGTTGAGCAGATAATTATCTGTCACTTCGCGGTCCAGGGGCTTCCTGACTAGAACCTTCCACTCATTCTGAATATGTTCAATGGCAAACTGACCGAGTGGGTCTCCCCCTGTTTTGAGATTAAACAAGATTTAACAAATCAGAAGCAGGAAGCTCTCTAAGCAACTAAACAGCTCTAATTCCTTGTATAAACTCTGTAGAATTACACAAACTTTACAAAGCAATCTGTCGCTTCTAAAGCAAATATTGTTGTTACACGAGTATGTAAACCATGATTGCATATGGAAAATTGAAAGCTCCAATTGATAAGTCCGCTTGATGTTTTTAGACTTGGCAAAGTAATTTACACTTGCTAATTTACTACATATAAAGTCTTATAGATTAAAAAGTATTATTCAGACAAATAAACATTTTTCACATAATGAGTTCAATATTTGCAAAGAAATCAGGAAGATTATGGGATATTCATAAGTACGGTGTTTCAACAATGAGTTAATATCATCATATTAAAGAGATAATCCCTCTCTGGGCTATGTTTGCAAATCACTGTTAGCACCAAGATGTGGAAATTCTGTGCTGTTGTAGATTTTCAGTCATTCAGAACATGGTAATCCTTGCAAGTTGAATCAAAAGCAACTGGAAGGGTTGTTTTGCTTCACATCTTAAGAGATTTCTCAGTTCTAAGTTGAAAGGTGCTCAAACTCTTGGAATTTAGCACCTTTAGGGGTAAAAAAATTCATAGATGAGAAAAGAAATGTCTTCAAGAATGAAAAGAAGGCCAGTTATCTTTGATTCAACTTGCTAGCACAAACTATGCATAAAAAACTGGAAAAACTAACAAAACTCACCTGTTATAAAGTAGTTCACTTGTTTATTGATGTCTTCAGAGTCATCATCTGTGGTGCTGAGAATAGCAATCACTCCACTAGGTGGAGGGTCATCTTCACTGACCGTTCCCTTGTAGATCTCTGCAGTGAAGCGAGGCGGGTTGTCGTTCACATCGGCCACCTTTACCTCCACTGTTGCACCAGTGATGTGCTGAACCGTGTCGCCTTGGTCTGTAGCCAGGATGGCAATGATGTATTTGTCTGTTTTTTCACGATCCAGCTCCTTTAAGGTGGTTACCCATCCAGTCTCACTGTTCACAGCAAACAAATCAGAGATCTCCTGGACGTTCTGCTTAGGGTCAAGGCTGTAGACAACATGGCCGTTAGTTCCAGAGTCAAGGTCTGTGGCTTTGAGTTGAATGACTGCAGTCCCACTTGGAAGGTTTTCAACAACAACAGCCTCATAAGGGTCTGCGTCAAACACTGGTTTGTTATCATTAACGTCTTTAACTTGGATGTTCACAATTACTGATGCAACTACTTCATAATTCTCGTATAGAGTCTGAGCAAGCAAAGTGAGCTGGTACCATTTGGTTGTCTCATGGTCAAGGCTCTTCTGAAGTTTTAGGGCTCCACTATATCTGTCTACAACAAACACCTCATCGTCGTTGCTCTCAGGAGTGTTGCCTTTCACAAGGCTGTAAACAACCGGCTGCTCGCTCTCGGCCTGAATCGTATCTATCTCTGTGCCAATGGGAAGGTCCTCAGCAACAGTGTACCGATAAAATAGTTCAGCAAATTTGGGAACCTGTGTCTCCGATGAGACAATTCTAATGTAAACCTGAATAACTGAATGTTTGGGTGGGTTCCCTGTATCCTTCGCCCTCACAAAAAATGCATACAGTTCATTTTCAAGTCCAATGAGGCTTTCTTTGGTTATAATGACTCCAGTGGTTTTATGTATATCAAAATTCTCCTCTACATTTTCAACATCTGCTTCAAGGGAGTACTCGATGTCAGCATTACTCCCCTCATCCATGTCTGAAGCTGCAATTTTCAGCACAGATGTTCCTCTTGGGACATCTGATGCAACAGTGGCTTTGTACTCAACTGCTCTGAACTGAGGAGTGTTGTCATTGGCATCTGTGACAATGACGTTGACGACAGAAAAGCCTACTTTTCCACCACCATCTTTAGCTACCAGAGAAATAGGAATAACCTTCTCAACAGGATTTTCCCGATCAAGTCTATCAAGAGTGAAAATTTCTCCTTTTTCACTAACAGTAAACTTGTCTTTTGCAAACTCATTGACAATATGGTAAGTAATCTGTCCATAGATGCCTTCATCGTCATCTGTCGCAGGTACTTCTGCTACCAGAGTACCAGCAGGAGAGTTCTCAATAACCTCCACTAAATACTCTGTCTGTGAGAAGGTGGGGTTGTGGAAGTTGGCGCCAATAACTGTTACCTCAACAAGGGCTGAGCCTCTGAACACGCCATCTGACACAGACACATTAAGATTGTAAAGTGGCTGCATGTGTGGTTGGCGGTGGTTTGAAATGACAATGGCTCCAGTTTTTTTGTTGATGGCAAAGTTCTGTTCTTCATTTCCAGATATAATTGAGAACTCCAACTTGTTTGCATCTGAACTGTCTGCATCAGAAGCCTGGACCTGGTTGACAAAGTGTCCACGTGGGGCTAATTCGCTGATAGTGGTTTTGTAGGTGTGCTCTGTGAAGACTGGTGCGTTGTCATTCAGGTCGGTGACATCTATTGTCACAATGATGTCACTAGAAAGTGCCGGTACTCCTCCATCCACTGCACGGACCCTCAGCTTGTGCTGCTGAATCTCTTCGTGATCAAGAATTTGAGATGTAAAGATTACTCCCGAGTCACGGTCAATGGTAAAATAATCGGAACTTTTCCCCCTTTCCTCAACTAGTTGAAAAAATACTTCTTGGTTGTTACCAGTATCAGAATCTCTGGCAACCACCTGCAAAATGAATGTACCGATGACAGAAGCCTCAGAGATATTGGCGTAGTAGGACTTTGACATAAAAACAGGGGCGTTATCGTTTACATCTTCCAGGATGATATCAACAAACACCTCAGAGTGAGCTCCAGTCAGAGAGTCTGTGGCTCTAACATTTAACTTATAGGCAGGATGCATCTCAAAGTCCAAAGGCTGAATCACATGAATGACCCCTGTGTTAAAATCAATTGAGAACTGTTTGAAAGGATCCCCCTCAGCAATAGTGTACACAATGCGAGGGCCCTCAGAGTCACTGGCCTGCACATGGAGCACAGGGGAGTGTAGTTGAATGTTTTCAGGGATTTCAATGCTGTAAAATGGCCTCTCAAACACAGGCATTGCTTTGTTCACAACTGTTACTGGCACTTCAACTTCTGCTGAAAGAGGTGGTTTGCCATTATCCTTAGCCACAACGACAAGAACAAACTTTGTGTTGAGAGAGTCTTTCTCAAATTTCTTTTTAAGTAGGATTTCTCCAGATGGGTTCATTTCAAAGTGCTCTTGATGCTCCTTTAGAGAATAATGTATTTCTGCATTTGCACCCATGTCTTTGTCCACGGCCTTTACCTGTCGAATGATCTGACCTTCCTCTGCATCCAACTGGACAAGGGCATGATAGGGAAGGTAAACAAACATTGGTTTGTTGTCATTTACATCTTCTACAGTCACAGTAACTAAAATATGGGCTGCATTTTCAGATTTGTCTTCCTCGGTGACCTCAACAATGATATCATATGTTTCTTGTTCTTCTCGATCAAATGGAATCCCAGTAGTTGAGATAACACCAGAGGTAGTGCTGATTTTAAACCTGTTGTCAGGGTTTAAAATTCGATAGAACAAAGGTTCATTCACTTGGTTCCCAACAGCAGCAATCACAGCTAGTGTTTTCTTCTCAGAAGTATTTTCTTGGATGTAGGCTTTGTATGAATCCTGAGTGAACTTCATCCTGTTCTGCTTGTTTTCCTTTACAGTAATCTTCACCGTAGAAACAGCAGCAAATCTACCATCAGAAACCCTAACCTTTAACTCGTATCTGCTCCTGAGTTGTGTGACATTCTGAATAGAAATGATGCCTGTGACGGGATCGATTTTGAATTTGTCCCCAATATTACCCTCAGAGATGGAAAAGAGAAGTTTTGAGTTGGGCCCAGAGTCTGAGTCTGTAGCATTCACTTGAATTACTTCTATGTCTTTGTAGGTTGGCACAATGAAGGATGCTTCATACAGTTCTTGGCTGAAAACGGGTGGGCAGTCATTAACATCAATTACATCTATGGTCACATTGGCTGGTGTCTCTGCAAACAGCCGTGGCATTCCTAGATCATGAACTTGAACTGTGAAGCGGAAAACACTCCTCTGTTCATAATCCAAAGCTGTTGTGATTCGGATGGCTCCAGTACTCGAGTCAATGGCAAAGTAGTTATGAGCAAAAGGTTCGACAATTTGATAAATGAGCCTGGCATTCTGGTCAGAATCAGCATCCGAGGCATGAATGACAAAGGGGGTGTTTTCATGCGTCAGAACAACACTGTTGATTGAGGCCAGCTCGCTGATTACACCTTTGAATTCCTTTTGGATAAAGACTGGAGCGTTGTCATTTTCATCTTTGAGATGAATCAGGAGTGTTGCGTTACTAGCAAGTCCCGCCATGTTGGTGCCTTGGATGATGAGCTTATATTGAGCGGTGGTCTCATAATCTAAAACCTTTTGTGTCACAACCACTCCAGAGTTTGGATTGATATCAAACACGTTGTTGACGTTGCCACCTTTTATTTGGTAAAAAACAGATGACTGGCTGATGGCTGTGACCATGCTGACAAAACTTCCTGGAGGGGCTAATTCGCTGACCTCTGAGGAGAACTCCTTTTCAGCGAATCTGGGGGCGGCATTGTCAGAAACAGTTACCATAACATTTACGGTGGCAGAAGTGGACAGAGGTGGCGCCCCGTTATCGGTGGCCTTAATGGTGAGTTCAAATGCTGCTTTGCTGCTGCAGTCAAGCTCTTTGGCGACTGTGATTATCCCAAGAACAGGATCAATAGCAAAAGAGTTTCCAACATTTCCTGTAAGACAGAAATATCAAGGGAAATTTCATTTTTTTAAATAATGTATGAGGAGAATGATAAGCTAGAACACAGTCACACAGGCATCTCAGTTATTTCAAATATGCATATCTGCAAAAAACAACATAACTGCTGCATGCTTCTCACAGCTCAGTGTAGGAGAGAAACCATCATGGGAAACTCTGTGAGAGATTTGCCCATCACCCACACACTAGTGATCCTCTAAACAAAGACGTCAATATTTTCCTCCTTTTTGTACAATATTTCATTCATGATCAAGATACAATGGGCAGCACAACAGCTGAATCATAGATATTTAATGGGCTGATTTAATAAACTTCATTTGACAAAGAAAGCTTTTAGTTTTAAGAAAATAAATTAAAAAAAATAACACTTAAGGAAACTGTGACTCATTTAAAAGGCACAATAAAAATATGGGCACTTACCTGACTCAATGCTGTAGACTACCTCTGCGTTATAGCCCTTGTCTTTGTCTAGAGCAGTAACCTGCAGCACGGCAGAGCCTATGGCAGCAGATTCAAACACACGGCAGGAGTAAGGCGTTCCTATGAACCAGGGCACATTATCATTGGTGTCGTCCACATCAACAATAACCCGCACAAGATTCCTCTTTACTGGAATGTCCTGGTCTCGAACCTGGAAAAGTAGCATTTATAAAGCAACTCAATTAGAATAAAAATAAGCCACATTGAAAAACCATGAAAGCAAACTATGATCTAACTTCCATTGCAGCTTAGCAAACAAAACAAAATGATTATATTAAACCAGTTGTGGAAAAAGAAAACCCCCCCATCAGAAAGTGAATTTATCCCTGCTGACTGATTCATACCATAACAGTGAGGATGTGACGGTGCATGGTCTCATGATCCAGGCGTTCAGTGGTGTACAAAGTGCCTGTTCCCGGGTCCAGCCGGAACTTCCGCAGGCTGAAGGGATCGGTGCTGCTCAGGAGCGTGTAGGTCAGTTTGTTTTTCTCGTCTTTGTCAACAGCACGTATCTGCAGGACTTCAGTCCCCGCAGGTTCATCTTCAGGAATGTTTACAATGTAAACCTGATGGGAGAACTGAGGACGGTGGTTGTTGGTGTCAATGACGCGAATAAGAACCTACAGGAGGAAATAAACAGAGTATTTTTTAATAAATTATTTCAGATTACATTCACACAAATAGCTTTAAGTGAAAAGAATTTTATCTTTTTTAAAACGAAAATGATTTGAATTAAGTTTAGTTTGATCTAAATTAGTTTTGCCTAAATATTATGCTGTCTAGAGTTTCTTCATTCCTTTTGTTTTCAGACATTTAGAAATTCTGAAATAATATTTGTGTTCTGCAACAGTAAATATCATTATGATGGCAAACACCACTAGATCGATACACATAAAAGCAAGAGCAACATTTTAACTGAAAGACCACTTGATGCTGCTTACAGTGTAAACAGTAAAAAATCAATACTGCCTAACCAAACATTTCAATGAATTCTGGGCTTTGTGCAGAAGCATGTAATTCACCAGGGACTATATGAGTCTAAAACCAATGAGCCGTCAACTGTGGTCTGGTGAAAAAGATCCTCATAATAATTGGAAAAAATATGTATTAGTATGTGCTTTACTGGCCCTGCTGCAGAGATTCATTATTCTGACAGGCTTAGATTAAAATCTATAAAACAATTTGTACACATGCAAGCTTTTTGCTTTGGACAAGAAAACTAAAAGTCTGTGTGTGCGCTTCCCTCTCTTTCACACTCCAAACTATCTCCCATCTCCAAACTGTAAAATTCCACCGGGAGCATGTTTTATCAACATCAGCCACTCGTCTACTGGACTTCCGACAGAGGATTATGGAGAGCTGCTGGAATGCCATCTTTGCCTTCCTGATCAGCGAGGGGCTTCTACCGTTGCCAAACATGGGGAACAAAAGGGATCAGCCCAGATTAGACACCTGCATACCAGACACCAGGGGGTGATGTCCTGTAAGGAAAACAGTGAAAGCCGAGCTCTTTTGGTTCAAGGAGACTGAAGGGAGTTAGAGACAAAAGGCCTTGACCAGGTGGCAGCTCACTAGCTTAACCAGGGTTTGTCAGATCTCTGGTCAAAACAATTCCCCAATTGTTGTCATAATAGTGTTAGTTAAGCAGCGGGAGCTGATATTGGAGACAAATATAGACTCAACCTGACAGGACTGATAACATTTACAATCTGCTGTGTGCTGTGATGTTGGCAATGCCAACAAAGCCCACAGATGTCATCTTGCAGGGGGAGCACTGGGATGCTTGCTGTCTATCAGGCTGTATTCTATGGCTGTTCGCCACTACTCTCTTGCAACTCATATCGCTCCGCTAATCGCGATGTGTAAAAAAAAAAGTAAAACAAGTGCATTTTTCTAAAGCGGCATTAACTCTGAAACAGCAAACTATTCCCAGCGTCGGTGTGACAATCTTGTCTCGTTCCAAGCTTGTCTTCTTCTCATGTCGTGCCAGACATCATCAGACAGAACCGGATCCCTAATGTCTGAAAATCCACCTTTTATACACACAGAGGCACATGTATGCACGCAACCTCCCACACACACACACATCTAAACAAGCTCAGAAATTGTGCACCTTCACGTCTACATTCACACAAAAAAGGCTGCACAACGGTTTTCAATGTGGCCAGCTTCAGATAACACGTTTTGTGAATAGCGAGAAAAAGGTGGAAAGAACTGATAGTGCTGTGAAGAAGCCGGATAGAAAAGAACCTGGTCAGCGGTGTCTACATCTCTGCACAGCGCATTATTCCAATACCTTTTTATAAAGCCCACAAAAGGCTATTTACCCCCAGATACACACCCAAACTCGCCATTCCCTTTGCAAAGAAGACTGTACGTCACTTCAAAAGAACTTTGTCCCTAAACATCATAAAGCAGCATGATTCAGCCTGACTGCAGCAGAAATGTTGGTGTGGAGAAGGAAAAAAAAAAACTTGTTTTTGTGTATAGCTTCCAGAGGGAATGCTGAGGAGGAACAAGACTGGGACTGAGGAACAGACGTGACAGATGGAGATACTGAAGATTTAAAAAAAAAGTGCTGTGAGGGTAAAACAGCAATAAGCAGTGGAAATCTAACAAAAGCTCAATGAAACGGTCAGATTTAAAAAACAAAACACGTCTGAGGTGTAAATGAAAGGGAAATACAAACAAAAGCTGTATTTGTGGAAGAAATGCAAATGAGCACCATACAATATTTACCTTTGATACTCGAGGCAGGAAAATATGTAATTATAGTTGATTAAAGTGCCATGTAAAGAAAGGCTTTGTAATGTGAACTAAGATGAGAAACAGAAGACCTGAAACAGATTGTGAGCAGAACAGCTTGAGGTACTTCTGCACAGCCAAGGGAGGATGTCATATAGCTGGAGACGGGGGAAGGGAGCCTGGGCTGCGTGCCTGGGCTCTTGGCAATGAAGATCACCCCTCGTCTTCATCAGCTGATTTTGTTTTTTGAAAGACTCCTTCATTGAAATACAATGGTCAAATGGAAAAGTAACTGTTTCCCCTTGGTGGGGCCAGAATCTAATATGCTGATAGTAACAGAGAAACCCCTAGAGGATTTGATTGGATATTATCTCAAATGTTCAGCTCACTTTGCCTCTGTAATTTGAAATTATACAGAATATTATCAAGAGCAAAATCTGAAGTTGTGCCTTGTGAACAGTGAAACCTCTTTTATGTGATATTCAGGACAGGGCACAAGGGAGCTTTCATTGTGTTTGTTGTCCTCCTGTTCCATGTGAAGGAAAGAAAGCCAGCCCCACCCCCACCCCTGCCAGGTGGCAGGTTCTGGGCAAAGGGAGGCCACTGGCACAGAGCAATCAACAATGTTCCCAAAACAGGATTACCACTGCCCACTACTACAGAGGTCCAGCACTCTTGTTTGTACTTTAAACTACCCAAACAGAGTAATCATCAGAACTGGACATCTGGCCTATGCATGCTGAAATGTTTGAAAAAAAAAAGTAAACCAAAAGGAAACACAAGAAGGAATACAGCGAAAAAGAACAAAAAGAAAAGTAACATTCCTCAGAGAGAGAAAATAGGCCAGCCCGTCTGGCAGCACAGTCATCCACATGACTTTGATTTGAGGAACAGATAAGTCTAACTTTCAGCTTTCATGAGGTGCTCAGGGTGGATGACAACAGAGATCTAATTTAGAGAAGAAGAAAAAAAAAATATTTGCAAGTTTTTTTTTACGTAAAACACGTTGTATGGAGAACTATAGGCTAAGAACAAGCAATGGATGCATATGCTTCTTCAATATCTTTAATTATTAATTTAGCATGTGCAAAAAATGGGGCATAGTGTTTTGAATAATCTACAAACTACAATGTTTACTGTTTGGTGGTTTATCACATCAAACAAACAACCTGGAAGCTTGCCTTATTTAATTTATTTAACTTATAGGAGAATTTATCAATAAACTTCAGCAGGGTATATATTTGGGTCACATTTACTTGAAATTGTACATTATAACCAATATTATTTCTTTCCAAATGTATAAAAGACACCAGTGTTAAATAATTCATTTTGTTTTGACAAATGCTTTTAAAAAGGCTTAAAATCTGTCAAAAAAAAAAAAAAAAACACTGACGGTCGTCCTTTCCCCCCATTCAGTTCCAGCTGCTCTGTTACCAAACAAACAAGATCAATGGTTCTCTTGAACCATGCTGAGGCACACTCTGGGCTAAATCCTAAAAATCTTCACGTTTTAAGCAAAGCGACTTGTGTGGAATTGTATCTGTCATGGAAAATAATCCAAATAATACAGAAAAATAGATGCTATTCTACAAATAATTTCCTGATTGCCACCAGAATGCATCCATTTTTAGGATTTATTAGCATCTAACTAATTGTGTTTAATTGTTTTAGTAAAATCTTTTGTATGCATCTTTCTGGCAACATGAATAAAACAGCTAATAGTACAAAGAAAGCATTGTGGAGTACACAGATTTGGTAAATTAAATCCCTCTACAAAAAACAGCTGAGCTAAAGCAATCAGCTGGGTGTACAATATCACGCACACAAGCAAGGGAGCAGATCAGTTACAGCTCAAATAACATGCACAAAAAATGCACATATAACAACTAAGGGCAGAGAGAGAAAAGCTGCTGCTGCTCTTGCTCAGTTACTTCATTTGTTCTGCAACTGATGCGTCTTTGACTTGTTTTTATCCAAAGCAGGAGACTGTTGAGTGATGAAATGAGATTTCTAAAGCTGATCGCTCACTGGTTCATTGAAGTCGACCCTATTCCATGTTTTATGAATAAAGGAATTATTTTAGGCTGTGTGCAAAAGAAGGAACCATTTCAAATATTATCATCATCAAGCAATCTGCACAAAGAATGAAGCTTACTGTTACAAGCCACAAAAAAAAAAATCTCAAGGCGTTTTTGTACAGCATTTTATACTTTTACAACCAACATAATCATTGTAAATAGACATTTAAATGTGTCTCAAATTTCTTAAGAAAATCATAATTACATAGAATTATTAAATAAAAATTGATTTTGTAGTTTTTTTTTTATCCTGGGAGATTGATGTCATGCATTTTACTTTGAAAAAATGTGCAGACATGGCTGTGATAAAGACATGTTTAATTCAGATAAAATGACACGGTTTTTATTTCGATCACATTTTAATCTAATCCAATTTACTGAAATCAGAAAAAGTGAACCCCATCCCACTCCACCCCCCACCACTTAGCCATGCCCCCTGGTTGTACCAATTCTTGTAGGAGTGGAGGGTGAAATAGTAGGATTATCTGGCCCAACGGAGAATTTTCAGTGAGCTGATATATACGTATCACAATATATTGTCCCAAAACCATAATAATGCCTAGTTTGATGGCTTCTAATGTAATGTTTTGTGTTATGGTTGACTCTTTTTTCACAAGCATTATAAGACAGCACTGCATGCTGATGCCTGTTACAAGTGAGATGATATTACACTGCATCATGGAGAGTACAAGTTTCCATAGGAGGTGTTGATCACAATAGCATAACAGCTTCTTGAAGGGTGCCTCATTATGTTGTGGAATATTTATTTGTTTCTTCTTAAAACTTCCAATTACAGACCAGAGAGACAAGGGTGACAATTGGAAATTAGATTCAACCTGGGTGTATTTATAAAATGTAAATGTGTAAATAAAAAGGAACCCAGTGAGCTGAATTTAAACACTCAATGCCACCATGTTGAGCGTGGACCAGGCTGTGGGCGTCAATTGAAAGGAATAACGCTAAAGAAAAAAATGAGACCTCCAGCAGAACCAGACTCAGAAAGGGGGCTGCCATATGCCCCGACCTTTAAAAGTGAATAATTTGGCTTAAAATGTCACTGCCTGGCGTATTGTTGAGAGGCTTTTAAAGAACGTCGTCTTGCTAGGGTTTTTAGGAAAGTGCCTAACAGAAAGAAAACACAAACTCTGTGGCTGGTTTGAAGGTTTTGCACTAAACTAAAGGACATGCTGCTTTGGTGGATGAGCTCCAAAATGCCAGTGAAGGCAGCGCTTCAACCAAGGCTCAGTGAAGCACAACAGCTAGATGATGAAAGGCTTTATTCATACAAAGTGACAACAAATAGATTATTTTCCAGCTACAGTTCTCTGAAGCTCCGCTTTAAGGACAAAGGACAAAACATTTTGAATGTCACTGTCCTGTATGACCCAAACTACCATGTAAACATATCCAAAATCTCACGGACAGGGCATGACCATCGAAACAAAAACTAAAGACAGCTTGCAGACTTGAAAAGCTTTTTGTCCTGGCATTTCAGTTTTTGGCATCAGCTGGAGTGAAACACAGTTATTACATTTTTTAGTTATTTGGCCCATTCAAAAAAGGCCAAATCAATGTGTTTCCCTCGCAGAAGGCTCACAGGTTTAGGGTGAGACACTGCCAACCGGAAGGGGGGCTGAAGAATGCACGCTTGAAACAAAAAGCCTTTGGTTAGACAGCACCATCATCACAGCAGCTCAGCACCAGAAACAAGACACCAAAAGACAGGTGCTGAGCTCTCAAATGAAACATGTCCAGATAAAGATAAAGTAGCTGCAACTGATGTTTAATAAAGCTGGACATTTATAATTTTGTTGACAAAGAATACATTAATTTATTTTCTTAGGTCAAATAGATGATCCAGATATTTTACCATAAATATAAATCTACAGTCAAAGTGTGGTCAAAAAAAAAAAAACAAAGAACAATAGGCTACTCTAGGTTTAAAGTTGAAGTGTCAATGACTATATGGTCTAAAAATGAATCTGATGAGTAGGAGCAATGAGCTTTTATTATTTGATTACATTTGTTTGATCTTTAAAAATACAGGAAAAAGTTTATTATTTATTATTCAAACTCAATCAATAAAGGAATTAAAACTGTTAAAAATATTCCATAGCTGCAGCCATTGCCTTTAGCTTGTTAATCTAGTCAAAATCAAACTCTACTCTCCAAACTGACATCATTCAAAAAGCTATCTACTATAGATAGGATGTTTAGAAAATTTTTAGGGATGAACCGATATGAAAATTTCAGACGGTATCGATATACAATATGATTATTGCTGTTATGGCCGATAACCTATATTTACCGATATTACACAAACAGACAAATTATATTATACATAAATGCACAAACACACTTGGGTCTTTTTTTGATACAGTAAATAAACAACCAGACCTCTGACATGGCTCTACTTCAGTTATTC